>JABXWE010034915.1:0-15361 GCA_014611495.1 Limonius californicus
TGCTCCTGCTATAGATGTTTCTCCTGCAGTTGATGGTTCTCCTGCTGTAGATGTTTCTCCTGTAGTTGATGTTACGCCCTGCTGAACTGCTAAGTCAGGTGGTAACGGAAGATCAGAACAAGGAAGATCCTTCTTGTATCGTTCCAGATCCCCTGATTTAAAAACCGACTCGGGAATTACATCTTTGTTTGGTCCTTGCATATTTGGGTCATAGATCCCTGTTATTTTAAAGCCGTTAATAATACTTGTTGAAGAAATTTCTTGAGCACCCTTAGTTAAAATAGATATAAATTCAGGTTCAGGAATTTTTTCGTGGATTTTGGCGTTGTCGTTTACAGAGTTCTTTGTCCCATTTCAATTTTAAGCCTCTGAACACTGCAACATATAAGGGCTGCAAAAGGTTGTGTTGTGTGAGGTGGGAATTTAATGATGGTGACATCATTTTCCTATGCTGATCGGATCAACTGTGTGGAAATATGCGTTGAATGGCCATCATAAATTAGCAACACTGGTCTTTCTGCGCCAACCTTTTTTTAGGAAAACGTCTCTAAACCAATTGTAAAACAATGTTGTCTCCATCCATCCTCGTTCGGTTGCAGAAACAGCAGTTTGTGCAACTACCTCTTGGTCTACCCAATGTTTCATCACATATTTTCCTTTAAAAACACACAGTGGTGGAATCGTTCTTTCAACAGCGGCTATACATAGCAATACTGATGTATTTTCTCTCCCAGATGAACTAGTTTTGCGCTGGCTCTGTACACCAACAATCCTGGTTTTTGATGGGTCATGGCAAAATGACGTCTTGTCACAATTGTAAATCTGACCTGGCTTTCCTTCTAGCTTCAGGTTTTTTACAATTTTAGTCATTTTATCAAAAAAATCATAGATGACCCACGGATTCATTTGGTCACATCTAGCGTGCTAGATACTCTGAGGTTTTTTCAGAGACAGGCGATGCCCTTTTCTAGAAGAAATAAACCAGTACCAAGTACATAGTGTTTCAATGTAGCCCTGGGAATGTTGTGGAAAATAGCTGCGCCACGGGTTGTTTTGTTGCCATTTTTTACATCACCAATGGTTCGTTTTAGGTCCTCAGCAGTATACCTAAACAAAGCCGGATCCATTTTGTGTTTTTCTTACGTATGTTCGCAGCATGACCTGGAATAAAACCAGCACAAACTATTGGGGTAACTGGGTCCCAGATCATCCAGTTACACCTGACATATAGCCCAGTTACACCATTCAAAAAAATCCGGGGTAATTGGGCCACCCATGACAAATACACAACATGAACAGAAGAAATGCTAACAAACAGATTTATCAATTCAATTATGTCTAATCTTTATGCAAAACCAAGAAATATAGCAAAAATACTCACTGATGTTTCCTTTAACAATCTCACAAATGTCTGCTACACCACGTTATTCTGCAGAAAAGTAGCTGAAATCTTCAAGAACTTGTCACCACTAAACCAGAGCTACAAATGAGACCAGAGTCGTTGTTTTATGATGGTAACATTTAAATTCAGTGATGCCAACAGCAAAATATTAAAATTACCAATAAATTTGGTAGGAGCTAAACTATGGCCCAGTCACCCCACGACACCTTAATATTTTACGTCCGATAACAATGGGGTTTCAATTTCAACAGCTAAGTGTAGTAAATTAAAAGGATAAACAACAAAAGAATTATCTTCAGCGAGTACCCAATGCTTTGAAGATCAATTTGCAGATTTTTCCAACAGTAAATTCCCACTAAAGGCTCTGAATGACTTGGCACTTCTGAAAAAACGCCGCTACATAAAAAGGCAAACACAAATTAAAATTTTTGTAGTTTGTAGTCTGATGTTGGTATCTCTTTGTTATTGGGAGGGATGCTGAATTACATAAGTGCTTCGGCAAGAAGTTCAATAATCTGAGGTACGCTGACGATATACTGGCAACGGCACAGGTACAGGAACAACGAATGGGCTCGATACTAATCCGCCAAAGGCGATCGGCAAATTCGCAATGAATTGCCTTTCCAGGGATAAATTCCAGCGCATTTCTTTTAAATCCGACACTTATCGGTATTCTGTTCACTCTACAATGATAACAGCGATACGAAACTACACGCGATGGAAACCCATCGAAAACCAAAAGCTACCCCTGCAGTACTTAATTTCTTAACGGCCCCCGTAGATGAAATTTGGTTAGACCGGAGTCGGCGAAGATGGAAGGCTGACTCCGGAACCAAATGCAGCGCGAACCTGCATTCCTCCAAAAGATTGCACCACATTACGAAATGTGATGAAATAGTTCCAGAATAATTCGACACGTAAATTCACAGAAAGCGTTCAGGGTCAGGCGCAGACCAAAACATAAATCGGCAATTTCAGCTTACAAAGGGAACTGTCAACATAACTCAATCTTAAAAAATATATACCTAAAACTGTAATCGACATAAGAACGGCAATTAAAATAGAATTTTAATTCCTATGAAGCGGCAATTAAAGTATTGCTCTAATCCAGATGGAGTGGCACAATTAAATGAACATAACAAAATATCAATTTCTTATTTATAGTTTTCATTATTACGTTTGCTTCTTTTTTGTTAAAATATCTAATATAACAAATTGCGATCCTTAATTGTCATTTTCTTCAAAATCGTGTTCTTGCTGTGGTCGACATCGTAAGTGTTAACAGCCTTCATGGTCACCGGATTGGAAAATTCTGTATGGCGGAGCTTAGAACGGTCTACTAGAGGATTAGAAAGCAAACTACTGTCAATGTTAAAGGCAATGTGTTTAGGGTACGACAAAATAAATTGCTTACCTAGTCTTGGAATTGTTTTGATTCTAAGAAAATTAGATAAATCCTGGTATTGGGGTGTATGAATTATGTTTTTAAAGGATGGTAGTTTGTAATAAGGTAAAAATATTCACTAAATTAAGTTCATACCTAAATCATAAACGTGAATTGATTTTACCGTACTTTTACGCCACATTTGGTACTATTTTAACATCAGTTGTTATGTTTTTGGATGTTGGCTACTACTAAAAACACTACTTAGAAACAACAAACAAACATGCGGGGACTATATCAAATTTTATTTAAACTAATTTTAACTTGACTAAAGCCAGTTAAGAAGCTCCTTAATGTCAGCAGCCAGTATTTTGTAGTCAATATAATTCCTTCAAATACTCCTAGTACTTTTATTAATAAAGACGAACACCGCATGTGTCTTAATGTACATGTATTACTATTACATGGTTTTTATTTCCCAAAGATTATGAAAGTTAGGCTTCTCCATTAAACTAAGTACAGGCCTTCTCTTTCTTAAAGAGAGCATTATCACGTAAACGGCGAAATTATCAAATGTTTGATCGATAAAATATATTTTCCTATTACCTTGACAAAAATGGATACTAATTTACTTCAGAAACCAAAAACAATTTCGAGAACCTTAAATACTGCACTTATTTCTTGGGATAATGTTTATACTAACGTAACTGCAAATACACAGTATATTTTACAAATGGAAAATCCCTTTCATGAATGGAAAACTGTTTATTGGTACAAATAAAGGTTTGTAGCGTTTACTAATTACTTAGACTGACTGAATTCATTTTAGGGGATCTAAACATCAGTTCCTTGTAGACAATTTGGCTCCTTGTAGTTATTATCATTTTAGAATAAAAATTGTTAACGGACTCGAAGAATCTGCCTGGATCAATTTTAAAAGTGGAACAGATGCAATACCATATTTCGTAATACATTTCACCCGAGCTGTTAAATTTGGTAAAACACCAGTTATTCGTAAAATTATCAATAAAAGGTAACACCCATGAATTTTAAAGTATATATTTTAAATAATAGTTTAACTATTCAGACCAATTTTGTTGGAAACCGAGAACAAAGAAGGAAAAACTCCTTTAATTCAAGCAATTGAAAGCAGAAATCTTCAAATGGTTACGTTTTTAATCAATTTGGGGGCAGACGTAAATACAGCAACTTTAATAACCAAACGAACTCCATTAATGGTTGGTTTGTTTAATAATAATTTGAAAATTTCGAATTTGTTAATAGATAAGGGAGCTAATTTACATTCAAGAGATTGTAATTCATTAACTGGCCTGCATCATGCAGTTGACTCGGGAAATTTAGATAATGTGGAGCTTTGTTTAAATCATGAATTTGAAATTAATGCCCAGGATAATAAAGGATGGACACCATTATTAAGAGCAGGTATTTGTTGCAAAAAAATTACTTTAGATTTAGTTAAGATGTTTATTGTTTCAGTGATCCTGAATTGTCCCGATGACATCATCGTGCTTTTATTGAAAAAGGGTGCAGATGCTACCATAAAAGATAAGAAAGGCTTTGATTTTTGCGATCATGTTGAGCTAACAAATAGAGCCTACTTAAAACAGTTTATAATAAGTACTGATAACACAAATGAAAGCAAAGATTAATTATTATTGTTTCCAGAAATTTAAGGTGAGGATATCTGCTTGGTTATTATTACCCTAAAAACTACATTATGTGCCGTTTAAACCGGAAGTAGACCATCTTACTTGGTATATCCAAATTACTTATTATCCGAAACTGTATTATTTCTACTTGCACATATTTTTTCTACGGGTCACCCCGAATTAAAAAAATACATCCTGTATAGTGGACGCTTGAAAATATACAGGGTAATTTCGGTCGTCAGGGAAAAACTTCACCAGATAATTCTCTATGAGTAATTCAAAGAAACATCTTCAAATAAACATATGTCTGAAAATGCTGTCTCGGGGAGCTATGCCCTCTCAAAGTTTATTAGATGTTGGATGTTTACAACTTTAAACCAATGTGTAGGTACTAATTAGAAGCAAGAAGAAAGAACAACGTCTGAGGACAACCGTTAAAGTAAGTGTCCGAAGTATTCTGTTTCGGCAAGACTACATCGGGCAAGTGAATTACTGACTGCAGCAAGGACATCAAGGTCATTTCTTACTTAATTTGCGGTGTTCTGTATTTGTTCCAGCAACTGCTGCTGGGTTGTTATTGGCACCGTGTATACAAGTTGATTCATATATATTGCTGTGTTATTTTCCCTAGATGATGTATGTTGTTTACGTAATGATTCAGTAAGATTAAAAGAATACGGTTTTTGATGTTGTATTCCAGTTTATGTCTGAAATTAAGATTAGTTAGCTTAATTGTAATGTAAAGCATACTGTATAAGAGGTATTTCTTATTATATTTCATAAATGTAAACCTTGTAAGATAGAAAGGTATCTTCCGATTTTCGGAATGTTCTACGATTTACACTGTGTAGTGCGGGAGTAATGTTTTCAGTGGAGATTCGGTAGTGACATTTATTTTCCATTTTAGTGATGAATTGGGGTATCCAAAGTAATGATGGGGCCCTGTAATGTAAATAATTATAATATTGTACTATACACTTTATAAAAATTGCTTGTATCGGGATTGATATAAGAATTCAAGATTTGTTGTTATTGTTTATAACTCATGTCTTATATGAGGAAAGTTTTGGTATACTTTTATTTAGATAAAGCCTGCCTTATTGCACGTAGATTTTCTAAGGGCCAGTAATTGTGTCTATTGTTGATACCATCTTTCGTAAAAGTAGCTTTGTCTGATCACAGCACATTTGACATAAATTTAACATCGTCAACGGCTTGATGTAATGACCACCGGTACTGGCAAAATAATATTCGCTGTTGAGCATACCTCGGATGCAGTTCTGCACGTATTGGAAGTGATAAGGGTGCAAGACCTCGCGACGTAATACTTACCATACATAATTCTGGGATAGTTCCAATTCCTTGCCATACGTTGAGTGCTGACTATGGGATTATTGGTTACTGCATCTATCACGTCTACTTCGCCCTGAAAATTTTCTTGCTAAGGAATCATCAATTTTTCGAAGAACAGAAGCTTCTGTCTCTCTATATCTTTGAAAGGCTTTAACGAACGTTTTGTGATTCGGTTGCCGTCTATCTGAAAATCGGCGCTGGCATTCTTCTGAAGCTTCAAGTGAATATCAAAATCCATAAATGAAAATTATATCAGCATTATTGTAAAATTGTCCATAATTATCAAAATTGTATTGTCACAGAGTTTTGTGCTCATAGGGAACAAATAGAAGGGGAGTTCTCTTAGGAAGCATTTTCGGACAATTGCAATATCCATAAGCATCACCCGGTGAAGATTTTCCGCGACTTCATAAATCACCTTACATAGATGATTCAACTGATACAAGAGAAACGCTTAAAAAATAAATTGTACGAGGTGTGTCAATTGAAACCCATCTTTGCTTTACAAAAAAATTTATTCAACAATTTAATTACAAATAATTACCGTCACCGTTAAAGCGCGTATCCCATTGTTTTATTAACCGACGTATACCCTGCTCATAGAATTCTTGTGGCTGCTGATTTAAGAAGTCTTCCACTGTATACTTCTGCGTCAGACTCAAAATGCCGACCTTTTAACGCCTTCTTCAGTGGTCCAAAAATAAGGAAATCGCAAGGCGATAGATCCGGGCTATAGGGTGGATGCTCTAAAATCCTCCCTTTCTTTCGTTGAAGATTTTCTTTTACCACATTAGCAACATGAGGCCTAACATTGCCGTGCAGCAAAATGACCCCACGCGTAGGTTTTCCTGGTTTTCCTTCTTACTGCTTGATGAAGCTTGTTCAAAGTTTCATTGTACAGATTTGCATTGACATTTACTCCAGGTTCTTTAAACTCTATCAACAAGGGTCCTTCACGGTCAAAAAAAATGTTAACATCACCTTCCCTGCAGAAGGTTGTACTTTAAACATCTTCAGTGGTGGTGAACTTGAATATTTCCACTGCATCGTCGATAACTTACTGGATGGCTCGTAGTAATGGCACAACGTTTCGTCACCAGCAACTATTGACAGAAGGAAGTCATCACCATTTTGCCTATAGTCTGTGAGGTGTTACAGAGATAAGCCCATTCGCAAGGATTTTTGTTCATTAGACAAGAAACGAGGAATCCATTGCGAACAAACTTTGCCGTAGCCCAAATTTCGAACAATAATATGGACAGATCCTACACTCGCACCAACAATTTTTGAAATTTCTCTAATTGAAATTCAAAGATTTTCCCTAATAAGACCTTCCACACATGCCATATTGTTTTCTGTTAATGTAGTACACCGTGCACCTGGTCGCGGCTCATCCATAGTCCCCTCTATTCTATTCTTAAATTTTCGGCACCGTTCCTTCACAGTTGGATACGCAATACATGCATTTCCATACACTGCTTGCATTCGCGTATGAATCTACAATGGCTGCACACCATCAGCGCATAAAAGTTGTACGACCGCACGCTAATCAAACTTGGACGGATTTTCAACAACAAACGCCATTTCAAAATCGAAGTTTTCAAAGTCAGAATCAAATTCAAACGCCAGAAACTTATTAATGTGTTGTTTACAAATACTACTAACATTAACAAACCTCATTTGAATTCTTGCATTTGTTTTCAAGGCTAAGTTGATCAAAGATGGGTTGCAATTGAACAAGCCTCGTATTGTAGGTATAATTTAAAAAAGCACACACATATTCTATACATTGTAATAGTACTTAATCCGGTAAGTGATAAAGTAACTAATATCGTTTACAAAATCTATTCACGTTTTATTTATTCTTTTTATTTGTTTACATATTCGGAGTTAAATATAAAACATTTTATTTGTACGTATGTATTACTTGCATAGAGGATATACGAATGTAGAAAGCCTTCTTTTGTCTTGCACACAGCTTATCTGCTAATATTTTTGCTCAATGCTGTCTTACCTGTTATATTTTCGTCAGTGGGTTTCCAACTGCATTTTATTTGTTAATATATTTTTTTATTTACACCATAAATTAAAGTTACAAAACGCTGAACTCATTTTTATTAATGGGAAATAGTATAAGGAGGCAAACATAATAGAATTTGCAAAACTGCTAAGACTGAAACGGGCTGGACATGTTGAACGAATCGACGATGGCAGAATACCAAAGTAAATATATCAAGGACAAATGGAAGGCAGAAGAACAAGAGGCCGTCCAAGACAAAGATGGTCCAATAACATAGAAGAGAATGCACGGCAATTACTTAACACCGAAAACTGGAAGATTAGTGCACAGAACAGGGAAGAGTGGAGGCGAAAAATACGGAAGGCTCAGATCCAGATGGGACTGTAGTGCAATGGGGCGAGAGTTAGCATATAATGAAAAATAAATATAATCACTATATTATACGGTTGTAAACATGACAATTGTAAATACTTATTCATTGTTTTGTTTTTCATTGTTCACTATTGCCAAGGTCCACGTCGTTACCTGAATAAATTTAATGCTGGTAGTACCTAATTATCAATTCATTTGTTATGAGAATAAAAGGGAAACCGAAATAATCAATAATCATATGCAGGATCACATGTGAAGTAATAGAACAACCAATAACTTTTACAAATAAGCAAAATGTTAATATAATGCTGTTAAATACGACGGTTCAAGATTTGTTGAGAACTTCTGATTTTATTTATTTAAGTAACTTAAGGGGTTTTGACTGTTACTGCCTGAATCTGACAACATAGGGGCACCAGGTCCCATAAGGTTAACATTGCCCTATATTGCTTAGATTCTCTTGTGCGCCGTATGCGCCATCGTAAAGATGGCAGACCAAGAGTTCCAGGAAGCTAAGACGCGAAAGAACGCCGCGCCACCGCTGCCGCCGCCAGCTCTGATACCGCTACCACTGCTGCCGCCAACACCACCACTGACGCTCGCTCCCCAGCAGGTGAGAATGTTCCGATTCCCTCTTTACTCTCAATTGTACTCGCTGAATCCGCCCCCCCCCCGTTACCGTAATTTACCGTCCCCAACTTCAGAATCCCCCCGCTCCCGTCATTCATCTATTTCCTATTTCGTCAACAAACTCTCAGCCCGAAAAATATCGTTATACTATCAAAAACATCCCAGACAACTTCTCATCTCAAAAATCCTTTTATTTTTTATTAATCTCTCAGGCCCTCTCACCCTTGTTGTTAATTAGAACAAAACCGCATTCCCCGTAACCCAGCAACCACTAAGCGGACTCACGCAATCTAATCTCTGAGCCGCCACCAATAGCAAAACCCTAGAAGTATACCCCCTCAGAAAAACCTCCACTGACCCAACTCCAAAAAACTACCCAACTTTTCTATCGTCGCCCATGTCGTCGATCAGGACATCGCACCTGAAAACGTCAAAATTCAATACCGCCAACTCCAAAGTTTTAAATGTTGGAGAATAATTTCAAAAAACCAACAAATCCACATCCATGCTCCGTATCATATCTTCTGATAAAAACACCATTGATGAGCACCTCATCAATGGACTCCGTCTCTACGGCCGCAAACATCCCTGCGAGTCGTCCCATCCCCCACCCTCACACTACTCCAGTGCCCTAAATGCTTGCCTTTGGGTACTCCCTTTCCGATTGCAGAAGCAAACCCGTCTGCCTCACCTGCCCTAACAGCCACTCTCCAGGCAAATGCCCCAGTGAAACCCCCATCTGCCCCCACTGTAAAGGCGATCATGCCGCCTGGTCCCACAACTTCCCCCAATTCCCCAAACCCCAAAACATCACTCCCGAAACCCCAGTTATCCCCACCAAAATCTTGGAATACAATATCATCCCCAAAACCTCCGACATGGACGGGGACCAAACCCATTAACCAGTTCTGTCAGTGAGACAATTCATTCGTTTCCTCACAAAAACCTTTTTTTGACTTCTTTCCCCTGCAAAAGCAGAAGATCCAAACCACTCTCGAGCAATCCGCTCGTATTTGTCTAGACCGCTTCCTCCGTGTATCCCATTCTGGAAACAAAGTCATTTTCACTTTTAATTAAGCACACCCCCGCTTTTTTTTCGCCCCCGGACTTCTGTAATGGTTCACAACCTCGCTTTCGGAACCGTTAACACCTGCGGACTATCCCGCAAATTCCAACCCGTTAGGAACCTCTTCTCTAGCGACAATGCAATATCAATTTTCCAGGATACAACTATCAAAAACCCAATCTCAATCCCTATGTCCTTTGTAGCGTAGCCATATTAATCTCCTCTCAACTGGCCTTATCAGAACACCCTCTTCCAGCACAACTACAACGTCTCGAAGTTATCGCAGCAAATATTCACATGAATAATCTCCAAATAACTATCATCTGTTATTACAACCACCCGCCTCCCGAACTTCTAATTACCTGCTCAATTACGCCTCTCAAATCAAACACTGCATCATCATGGGTGATTTCAATTCCCGCCACGCAGATTTTAATGACATCATCACAAACCGAAACGGTAGATTTCTAGTCAACTCGGGTGCTCCATCGTTGATCACATTTTAGTCACCGACAATTTAACCCCCTTCACAAACCCCGATTCCTCCATCGGCACAACAGTTATATCTGATCACCTCGCCGTCAAATCTATTTTTTCTTGGCTACCAGCCTCCACCAGATTTTGTCACAATCCTTGACTACCCCAACGCCGACTGGAACAATTTTCAAGAATATATTTCTCAGAATCTTGTCCCCATTGCCCCAACAGAAATCCCAGCCACCATCGAAGACCAAATCTCAGAATTCATCTCTTATAATTCAAGCCAGAACCCTCCATGTACCGAGCAAAAGCATCCCGAAACATCGAACTGCCCTGCCTCCACGTATTCTTGACCTCATCATGATTATTTGCAAACTCGCCTCCCCATCTTCAAAACCAATTTCAAACGACTTAATTCACAAATCCGCCGCGATATAAACGAATTCCGTTTAACCCAATCGACCAACACCTGCCAATCTCTAAATTACCGCGACGGGAAATTTTTCTTGGCCAAATTCCAATCTGTCACCGACCAAAAATCAAAACCCGCCCACTATCTCAATTCCAATAATACCATCTTAAAGAACCCCCAGGATAAACCCAACTGTTTTGCCCAAACCCTCCAGAACATCCTCCAAGACCCCGAAGATCCCTCCTTCAATCAACGTTTTTTCAACCAAAAAACTTGTTCCACCGAACATTTTCTTTTAAATCCCTCCAACGACCCACTTCCCAAAAATGATTTTCTGATGAACCCCACTAACCCCGAAGAGATCCAAGCCCTCATTAAAGCTCTAAAAAATACCAAAGCGCCCGGCCCAGACCAAATAAAACCCTTACTTCTTAAAAACCTTCCCGATTCAGCCACCGACCCCCTTACAACCATAAACAACTCCTGTCTGCAAATTTCGTACTTTCCCATTTCAAGGAAAAACGCCTCCATAATCATGATCTACAAACCCGGCAAAGACCTTAAAAATCTCGTCCCCCTCCCCCGAACAGTTTGGCTTTTGACCCCATCGATCCACCATAAACCCAATCATGGAACTTCACACCGACTCGACAAAAAATGCTAACCAGAACCGGTGCACGCTCGCCGTTTTGCTCGACACAGAGCGTGTATTCGATAAGATCTGGCACGACGGTCTTATCCACAAATTAAACGCTCTAATCTCTATCCCGCCTTCATCAAGCTGGTGGACTCATTTCTACACAACCACTCCTGTAAAATTAAAGTCCAAAATTCATTTTCTTTCGCCGCTCACCTCCACTCCGGCGTCCCCCAAGGAGCAATTTTGTCCCTCCTCCTCTACATCATCTACTTCCACGACTTCTCAGTCACAGATCCAGCCCGAAATAAAACCAGGCTTTTTGTCGACGATATCGCCATCTGGTCCTCCCAACGCACTTGCGAATTAGCCTCCCGTGAAATCCAAACAGCCCTCAACAGAATCCACACTTGGACCTGCAAGTGGCGGATAAAACTAAATGCAGACAAGTCCTCATCTATTTTATTCGAGCACCCCAAGATGTGCAGGAATCCACGTTTCGATACCCATCTCATAAATCTAACCATCAATAACCAGCCTATCCTCCTCCCAAACCAAGTAAAATAACTCAGTATCACCTTCTCATATACCTGCTCTCTTCAACCTGACCTCTGAGAAACCCTCAAAAAAGTTCGCAACTGATCCAAACTTTTCCGGCTAATTCAAGGCCGCTTTCAAGATTGCAATTTTCGCGCCCTCCGCTACATTTATAATATGAGAGGTATTGTTTAAATAAGGTCCGTTTGTGAATGAGAGTGAGAATGACGCGCGATCGCCGCAGTGCGTTTGCGCGTCTGCTCTCAGTATGCTTTGCGCGCGTTTAGACGCCATTTGCAGCCGTATCGTCTGTCTGTGTGCTGAGCTGTAGAAGTTTATAATGTTTAAGAAAATTGAGTCGCCCGCCGACTGTGAGATACGATGTGTAATTCAATTCTTGAATGCAAGAGACTTGGCAGCAGCGGAAATTCACCCTCAAATTTGTGAAGTTTACGGTGATAATGCTATGAGTGACAGTAAAGTTCGAAAGTGGGTGAGAATGTTCAAGGACGGACGGGTTAATGTGCATGGTGAACCACGCCCTGATTCTTCTCTGATTGCTGAAGATGTGGTTTGTAATGTGGACAACAAAATTCGAGAGGACCGACGATTCACGATTTCAAAGTTATGAATTGAATTTCCACAGGTTTCAAGGTCAGTTTTGTACACCATTGTGTCGGAGAAACTGAATTATCGAAAATTGTGTTCTCGGTGGGTTCCAAGACTGCTTTCTGACGATCACAGAACAAAAAGATTGGGCTGTGCTTTATGGTTTTTGACTCGATACAATCAGGAAGGAGATGAATTGTTGGACCACGTCGTTACAGGAGATGAGACTTGGGTATCTCACATGACTCCAGAGTCCAAGCAACAGTCAATGGAATGACGACACACATCGTCGCCAACCAGAGTGAAAGGCAAACAGACAATTTCAGTACGTAAGATCATGTCTTTTGGGACAGGAAAGGGATTTTGTTAGTGGATTTTATGCCGAGAGGCACAACAATCAATTCTGATGCGTATTGTGTGACCTTGAGAGAACCCCGGCGTGCCATACAAAACAGGCGGCGTGGCCTACTGTCTTTCGGTGTGTTGTTGTTCCATGAGAATGCAAGGCCATATGTTTCTGCACAAACACAAGGTCTAATCAGGTCTTTTGGATGGAAACAACTGGATCATCCACCTTACAGTCCAGACCTTACACTCAATGATTTTCACTTGTTTCGGTACTTAAAGTTCCTTGGTGGTCAACGGTTTAACGACGACGAAGAAGTGAAACTGCAGTCATGGATTGGCCTTCTTCACAGATGGCAGATTTCTTGACGTCAGAATTCAAAAACTTGTTGAGTGGTATGAGAAATGTTTGAACAAAAATGGAAATTATGTAGTAAAATAGATAAAAGTGTATAGAATGTGGAAAAAAATATATTTTAATACTATTTACAGTATTTTTCTTCTTATTAAAAAACGGACCTTATTTAACAAATACCCCTAGTACCTTCATCCACCCAGTAATTGAGTACCGACGCCCCATGTATGCCTCCCTTCCCTCCAAAAGATCTAACCCGCCACCCCAATAGCAAACCAACCGAAGGAAGCAAAACTCCAACTCCACTACCACAAATCAAAGCAAGGACCCACAAGAAGGAAGGATGCCCTGGGCTGAAGAGGACCAAATCCTAGAACGGCCCGCCCATATAAAACATTAAGATAGACAATAGGAAAAATATCATGTAATATATTAAGTTTTTTATGAATAAACGTATCTAGCTATCTTGCCTCTACTCTCAACTTGGATATACCATAGATCAGTGGCGGTTTCTGAATAAGTGGGCACGGGTGCGCCCCTTCCCTGATAAAAATATTAAAATTAATCATTTCTTTTCTGTATTTAAATAACAATTAAAATGAACCAACTCTGCAAAAGTTTGTTTTCTATAGATAACGCTTTGCCGTTTAAATTGTCATCCATTCCATGATTTTCGCCGCAAAGATTAAATCTTCAGGTGTGAAGGTGGCATCTACTTGGCCCCCGCGATTCTGTTTTCGGCAAACATCGCCTGACCGTACGTATATAATGATTATTGATTATAGCATTCATTTAGTGGGCCGAACAGATTCGTCCGCGCTCAAAGTTTTCCATTCCAAAGTGCAGTTTTGTGACTAGTAAACAATGAATAGTGATAATGATCTTTTAAAGATTGACTTTTCAAGAGTTTCGATTGAAGAAAAACTTCAAATTAAAACATTAGGCAAGCCGATGCCGAATTACAATTTATATACACAAGATCCGACTTGAAAGAAATATTTGGTGGAATAAATATTTTAACATTTAGGTTAAAAATAATCTTGCTTTACACATTAAAGCAAAAAAGCTTTTTATGAAACATCATGTTTAACGATCGCTTGAATGCTTTGGCTAAAATGTCTATCGGTCTTAGATCATACACATTTACATGGATATGACAACAGATTGTAAAGTGTGTTGTAAAGATATCACAGACAAACTATTTTTGTTCCTTCTCTTCCTAATACAAATAAATCATATCTACCATCTTTCTCTGTACCCTTATGCAATCTACGCATGCGCTCACGCGCGTTGTACGGTGGGAAATTTAAATATGTAGTAAATATAACTAATATAAACCAGTGCAATTATCGCAGTCTTTTAAATCTTGCGACAAAAACATTCTTGCCATTTCTCAAAATTAATTATTTGACACCTCTATAACTGTCAAATATTTATTTTTAAAACATAGTATGCTGAGACAAGATCTAGGATTTTGAACAGAAGTTGTGATATCGGGCAAAAAAGGCACTGCCGAAACACGCAACTTCTTTTTTGGCCAATAGGTTTCTTCGTCATAGCTTCCAGCAGCAAAATGTTTAGAACATATAAGTGAATCTGGCTTAATATGACATTCTTTCAAATTACATGCTTTCAACCACAAATCAGCACGTACTTTATTTGTAGGAAACCTGCAATAGGTACGTACATAAGTAATCAAATCTTTGAAATGGATTTTAAAGAATTGAATATCTGTTAGCTTTAAATATAAACAATCAGTGGCGGCTCGTAAGTTAAGAAAGAGGGTATAGTCGAGACCACTTTGGGAAGGCAGTTTTGCAAGGTACTTGGCATTTAAAACTTCACTTGCGTTAAGAAATGTTCCCGTGCGTTGAAAGAAGACAACCGCTTTTACGCTGGTCTTAGCAAAGAATTTATACACGTCACCTCCAAACAGGCAAGATACAAAACGAAAAGCGGATTATCTTTTGTTACGTACATTGCTTTAAGATTGGGTAGAAATAAAACAGAGTTCCTCAAACTTTATAAAGCCATACCTACCTCATAGGCATTTTGTTGTTTGTTTTAATTAATTTAATTATACATATTG
>JABXWE010034916.1:0-23364 GCA_014611495.1 Limonius californicus
AAGAGTGAAAAATTTCAACTAACTGGTCACCACACATTTTGTGACCAGTAAAGGTGGCATCTACCCTGATCATATTACAAAGAGAATGCCGTCCTTATTTTTAGGAAACCCAGCGGCTGCACTCATGTGGTTACAATAAATTATGCCAAATAAGTGAACGCAACATACGTTGTATCACTCGATTATCGTCGTTATTCATTGGTTGCTCCTGAGAAAACTGTCCTGAATATAGTTTAGAGCTGGACGGAAGGGCAATATCTCAACGTTAACCCCCGAAAGACCACCACATTCTTGCGAAGGAGAAATGCGAAGATGTCAAACCTGTCTACCTTGGTGGAAAGAAATCGACCTGTCAGGGGAGGGAAAGTACTTGGGAGTCACTTTAGGCTCCTTATTTAAAACAAGCATAGGAAAGCGGTAACTACCCTAGTCGTAGTCCGGCGAACTTATGACAAAGCTGTGCCCTATTTCCTCCAGTTGTGCTTTGTTTCAAGCAATAGAATAATTGAACGCTGTCTCAAGGATTGGGATGTTCATGACCACCTTTCTCTCCATTTTTCGGAAGATCTTCCTGAGTTTCGTTTTCAATTGGGTTGTTCTGACTTTGGCTGTAGTGTAATTTGTCTCGCCTCATCTATCGGCATGATCTCAGCAGTTTCTTTTTTCCGATCGTGTCCATCTTAGGACGTTCTGTGTTTCACATGTTTCTTGAATGAGTAAATTCGTTATTATGTTATGGGGAATATGACCGTATATAGTTCTTAGTGTTCTCATTTTCGCTGTTCTCATTATTTGTTTGTTGCCGCTTTTGTTTTGGCTGCACATCTCGGAACATAAGTTGTACATCAACCTTCTTTTTTATTCTTCTTCCCCATGGGTCCGTCTACCCTTGGTTCCGGAGACACTTCAGCCTATAAGGCTTATTGGGTTCACTCTGGTAGTGACTCACACCCTATCCGCGATCTTGCTTCCTTGTACCATAGCGTACATGTCACACACAGGGTGTGTATTAAAATTGTCCGGTTCCATGTGCAGTTGTCCGAATATGCGTTGTTTTTATCAGCCAGTGCATCGCAGCTGCATAGAATATGCATTGCGGTTTCTGGTACCTCACTTCAGAGTCTGTATGTGGGGTCTCCACGAACTTCTTAATCCTCCTGAGGTGATCATTAACATTCCTGGTATGAGGCCCTTAAGGATTCTCAGGTGTGTCTTATTAACATAAGCAGTTCTGTGGTTGATATTGGTTGCAAATCTATTAGCTGATAAAGCTACAGATTGCATTTCTTCATACTCTTAATGCAGGTTCAGGATCGTAGTTGGGCCCTGTTGACCCCTGCTTTGCGAGTTTATCCTTTTTTTTTGTCACCTTCAATCCCGCAGTGGCCCGGAACCCAGAGCAGTTTCACAATGTTCTGCTCCGCCAGGTCATTCATCAACACATCAATATTGTTTTTTTCTAGGATTTTTATGACATCCATGTTGAACTGTGTCAAATGCAATGTGTGAAAAACAGTGTTTTGTTGAACTTATTGATTTTTATATTCGTTGACATACTATAAACGTTGCATTTACAGTGGATCTATTGGGGTGGAAACTTTATGCTGCATTTATTTCTTTGATGTGATTTTTGTCATTGGTATTAATATTGTACTTACAAGGTATATTTTCATTTAGTCTTCTATAATTCCTTCTTTAAATATAAGGATAATTGTGTTCGCAATCGATTGGGTATGCTGCTCGTGATGTCAATTGTTTGCAATTAAGTAGTTACTGCTTGTCTTAGAGCTTCGCCTCCATATTAAATTATTTCATTAGTAATTTAGTTAATTCTTGTATATTTTCTGTTTCTAAGTGTAGCAGTGGCGGCGGCTACATCGCTTCTTCATAGTTTTTACTATTATCGGGGTCGTTTGGCCTCCTGCCATGTTGATCCCTGTTGGTTAATAATAGTAAAGTAGGTATATAATTTATAAATAATTGAGATTTATCATTGATGATCGGTGTCGCGTAATCATTTACTGAATGTTTTCGAAACAAAGTATTGTAATTTGATTAAGTTCTGCAGAAGTTCCTAATTAAAATATTATTATTAAGCTATCTAAAATTATTACAAGAGGGCTTGTAAAATGCATTTTGTGTTAGTTATCATGTATATACAAGTTGATTAATAATTTCTTAATAATAACATACTTATTAATTTGAAAGAAATAAGTAATTGCTTGTAATATATTATTAACCGCATTTCGACTACTAAATCAACGCCTACATTGGTGAATTAACAACGTTGCTTGTTGATTTAATAAGGGGAACATAAAAGGAAGATTTAATTTTCCTAATTATATGGTCATTATCCTTGTCTCTGGTTTGCTTCTGAAGCTCTTTAGGTCGCAATATTGATATTTCCGAAGGGTGGCTTTTGTAGCATGAACGCGTAAGCAATACTTTTTATGAGTTTACGACCATACGAATTCTTTTATCCAGATTATTTATATACCATCATGCAACACAAACATGACAAATTATTTATGTCCTATATTAGAAAAAATACAAAAACAGCCTGTCAGGAAGCTCTGAATTGGAACCGATAGAAATTTGTTTGCCAATAAAGTTACATCGTCTTCATACAGTGGAAAAGTGCCTCATTATTTTCCTTTAGAAATCGGGAAAGACGTCTATAGCTACGTTAGTAACTCGGTTCATTATATTCTATCGAGCATAAGTATATGCCATCCATCTAAAACAAAGAGAGGAAAGATAGTCATTTTTCAAGAGTCTTTTACCAACTCTGAAGCAATTATCAGTAATTACTACAGTTCTAGGAGAGCTTAGTTTCTTTCGTGGGAATGGAGCAAAGCTGTATAGCTTTTTATTACGGTTTGAATTGGCAAGCCCATCTTCGCAATTTTCAGCCCTAATGCTTCTTAATCACTTTTCTAGACCGAATTCCGGTTTGTACAAGACTGAACTTTAGCCACTTTTGTTCAGTGTCCGCAAAACCGCAAAAAACTTGTTCGAGTACTTAGAGATTATATACGTTTAAATGCGTTTAGTTCAGATGTACAGCTCTGTAATTCTGTAGATTTAAAATGGGTTTAGATTTTTTGTTTCTTTAATGGATAATTGAAAGCAGTCGTACCTAAAATATTCCTTCGAGTAGTAGAAGTAATATAGCCTGCAATTTTGTTCCCAATGTGCTTTTGACGGTATTTCAATCGTATTAAGCAGGGGACAGGCTAACATTGAGCTCTTTCAATCACACACGTTTTTCCACGCTTTCATACATTCATTTTATTTCCCTCGATTGTTTGCAGCGATTTTTCTCCCGATGATCCGCTTAGCAATCGGAATTTGCAATACCAATTTCCTGGAGGTTTTCCATTTCAGAATGTTCCTTTACATTCATGTTTATTTAATGTGCTTGATGTATTGTGGCATGTTTGGTTATATCACTTACATGTACGGAGATAATGTACTGACCAAAAACTTTTTAATTAATAGAATGTAAGTAATATCGTGTAAATACATTGGTGTGTGAAAGGAGCGGACAAATCCGTTGACATTTTAAACACGAATACAACAAGAAGTATGATGGATTTAGGAACAAAATATGTTCAATATATCTGTTAAACAGAATAAAATAAGCAGCGCAACCAAGATGACGAACCCTAACCAGCTAATTAAAGAAAATGCAAAAGATCATAGGACTTTCAAAGAAAAAATTCAAAAAACTACTAGCAGATGAAGCAATAGAAATATCAAATCTTGAAAATGCTACGAAGGCGATTAATTAATAACTTGAAAATAAACCATTCAAGAAGAAGATGAGAATATGATATCAAATACTCTTAGAACTACTGCGATTAGCGAAAGAATTATACAACGATTTGTACATTGACAAAACAGGTATAAAATGAGTAGAAGCTCTGGAAACGTTCCTTGAGAACAAGGAGAGAAATAATAGCCTCTAAGCTGTGTATGACATCGGTGTTTACAAATGGAACTAATACATAGGCATAAAGGCAGGCATAGAACACATAGAGTTGAAAACTGTTCTCCATGAAATCTTCTATCATATGTGTTTCCAGCATGATTGTTAATGTTAAAGGAAGATTCATCACTAAATAATACCTTCTGCCATCATTCTGTGGTCCAATGGCGATGATCCTCTGCCAATCTCAAACGGTGAAGCCTTTGTTTTTCTGATAGGAGGGGTTTCTTCCTGGCTTTGCAATCCCTAAGTCCAGATTTAAGAAGTCTTCGTCTTACAGTAGAAGAGCATATACTTACACCAGTAGCTTCGGATCATATTTGGGTTAAATCTGGTTGAATTAAGGCTTCTGTTTGCCAAGCTCATCCTCCGCAATACATTGTCGTCCCTCACTGATGTTTCTTCTTTTTTTATCACTCTAACAACTGTGGATTGATTGCATTGCACTTTCATAGCTATTTCACGACTGGAAGTGCCTTGTTTATTTCATATCGTTTTTCATCCGACAATGTGAACGGTTTCTTTTCGGATGGCATTTTGCCACTATTGAGAACATGCAAACTGCAACTGAATAATTCATAGTACCTGTAGGTATGTATAGGTATAATCATAACATGTTTCTCCTAATTATGCTTTTAAGTTTCATGTTAAAGGCATTTTAATTATCCCATTAGAATATATGTAAGTACGCTTATTGTAAATTTAAGATGTGTGGAAATAGCAATGACATCCATATTTCCAAAGAAAAGTGTATCTTACTACTGTTATTCTACTAACCAACTTACTTAAAGTATATGGAACTTTTGAAGAACTATTTCCTTTAAAAGAGGAAGTAACGAAAGTATGTAACTATTGAAAGCAAAGGATGCTTAAACTGCAATATATATATCAAATACTTATATTTAAATTAATACATAATTCAACATTTTAGGTAAGGAGTCATTATTTTAAATAAGCTACGAGCTATTTATAGGTATATATTTATATCGTTTCCTTTCGTAACCATTAAATGTTGTATTTTGAAAACGGTTCTTTCCAAGACCGGAATGCTGATAAAAGTGATCCTTCACAAATATCAAAAGCTGTGCTTAATGCAAGCTAATGCCATAGATAGCAAATCCTCTTTGTATGCGAACACACAAAAAAATTCTCACGCATTTATTATACACAACTGAAGTTTTATCCTGAACGTAGATTTCAATTCAGGTCTTCTTTGACAAGCAAATGGCGTTTCAATACAAAGCTTTTTGTTTAAGTCCCGCTCCCTATATATGCGTTATCTCTTTCACGGTACGAGTCTGTCAGTACAAGCGCCTTTATCAATATATGAGTTGACAGGATAAAGCAGATACCAACATGTTTTATATGTAGGACCTTGTTCTCCCGGGACACTTTGTTTTATTGAGAGACGAAGGCGCAGGTATTGACATCCGAAAACCAATACACCTTGCCCGGGTGCGGTTTTCACGTGTGGAAACGGCTCACACTGCTTACGGGATAACAGCCGAAGTGTGCTCCTGCATACGTAGATAAGATTTATGTTCCTTCCCGGAAAGTGCAACAGTGAATAACAAATGGTTTCGGCGGGAGAAATCAAGCTGGAAAAGGTTGCTGGTGCTGATAAGTGATAGTACTTTGTCAGCCTGTCAATTGTACCTACTTCTAAAAGCTTGATATACCCTTTTGGTGTTTTAGCAAAGAGAAAGTTGTGAAGCTCTTTGTAATTTTCTCTTGTACTTCCGGTTCATTAAAGTAGTAATAATAATAGTTTTATGAATTTAATATTCTAGCAGTTCCTTCCCTTAAATTAGAATCAGGAATATCAAATTTAAACATCACTCTGATTAATATTTTAGGAAATATTATATATACTGGGCGATTCACGGAAAAATGTGAACCTTTCGACCATTCGAAAATTAGGCAACCCAAGATTCATATCACAAGGTACTGCTACATCTAAATCTTTATTGAGGGTTTTATGAATAAGAGAGGCCTACTTAGTATTTTATTATATTCAGTTATTAAATAAAGTAACTGTATGCGTATACTAAATGGTCTTATTTATGAATATCTGAGTTTAAGTATTTCAAATGCCATAAATTAGTAAGTATAACAATAACAAAATATAATATTAATTTAGAAGGTTTTCAAAATGGCTTCTGCTATCCATAATACCAGCAATGAAAAGTTAGGTGACACACTGTGTTGTGATACGTCGTTTGGGTTGTCTATTTTTCGAATGATAGGCTCGTACGCTCCCGTGGAACACCCCGTTTAAGGTGTTTAATAATAAGGGCTGTTGGTGCTACTCCTTTAACTGGTGAATTGTCTTTCTTCGAGTAACCAGCAACTGCAGTTAAAAGAGAGCGGTCGACGTATTGTAGAGGCGGCTTCCAAGAATTTCACCGGATCCATAAATTCCTCGGACCCATGTAATGCGTTATTGTAGCAACCAGGCAGAAGGGTGAGAAACGCATCCCGTCAAATAGGAAGACGACCACTCTTATGCTTCGTTTTTACCATTTGTGTTACCGAGTTATGTTTGTTATTTATTAAAACTGTTATTACATGCAGTGTACATTTATTTAGTGCAACCAACGCTAAAGTGGTGATCCCGACGTGATCTAAACATGTAACGCTTGCGGGCGGGCACAGCCGATCTCGACACTCCTGTGGACTCATTCTATTCTACAACCAGCCACTGGCCGTCTAAAAACATGTTTCCGTGCGTCAAAACCCCGTTCGACGCCCACTACAACTTCCAATGGCAAATACTCAAAAATCTTATCGTTATAACTGGTCAGGGGGTGATGTAGCGGTAGTTTCCAAGAATTTCACCGGATCCAGAAATTCCTCAGACCTACGGAATGCGTTACTGTAGCAACCAGGTTTTTCTAACAGTACGAACAAAAGGATCAGTGTTCTCCAAGATGTCACGGCCGCTGGGAACGAAGAAGGGTTGAGAAACGCATCCCGTCAATACGGGGACTACCACACGTACACCGATACTACTGCGGAGAGGTTGATGGCATTCAAGTTATTCGTATTTCATTATTATTTTTATTTGTTTTACCGACTTATGTTCGTTATTTATGCAATCTTTTATTACTCTCACAGTGTACATTAATTTAATGCAACCAACGCTAAAATATTATAGAGATACCGAATAACCGTTAACTGGACAATACCGAATAAATTGGTTAACTGGGCTATACCAATATCGGTACTGCAATTCGCCCAATTATTCCCGTTTTTAATAATAGAATATTCAACTTATATAACAGTACCAAAATAATAGGTTAATTAATTATCAGACGTACACATCAATGTTCCCAGAAAACTACAAATCTCACGGTATTGGGAAAAACGACAATAAAGGAAGTCATGATGTCCTATCTTGATTATACATACATATAACCCTGTTATGTCGAGTTTTACACAGCCTCGCATTTAGCAAATACATAAATTAAATAACGTTATTTATTTATCTTATACTATTCAGATATATATAATAATGTATGTTGTTGTACACTTATTCAAAAAATATACGTTCTGTACGATTTAAATGTAGTTTAACAACAATTAGTACCTGTTAATACTAACAGTAATAAATTAGTATTACCAAGAAATAATAATTTCCACAACATTGCACAATAATTAATTATCAACTTGTTTAATAAACTTTGTTTGGACAACTAACAATATTGTCGTAGTTCTGCTGACCTTATTCCCCGTAGGCAAAATTTACTATGGATTAAATGTATAAGTAGTAATAAAGTCAGTAATTGTAGTCGTCAAGATCGTTCAGGTACGGATAGATTTGCATTCCGTTTTAGCGTTGTTGAATATAATTGAAGAAAGTGATCTAAATCTTTTTTTAAATTGCATTGCATTTTATAGCAGATTTTCCACACCGTAAAATAAAATTGGTACTGACTTGGAAGTATTAGTGGAGCAAAAATTGGTAAACTATTCCAACTCGAATAGTTGAGGAGTGTTAGATATCCGTACGACTTGTTGAATTACTTGGTATATCGTTAGTGAAATTAACAGTACTATTCGAATATCGAATAACTCAGTCCGCATAACTATTTGGTATCTGCATATTCCATTAATCGCACTATCCAATACTTAATAGTCCGATTAATCGAACTATTTGGTTAATAGTCCAGTTAACCAGTTAATTTCCGAATTATCGGATATCCGGGTTACAGCGTTGCCGCGTATTAGTGATGATGACTTCGCAATTTATAAACTAATCAAAGACCCGAAATTTTTTCCAAAGGCATTGCTTTTTGATGATATTATATTTAAAATTTTCTAAATTTTAAATATCCGCTTCCTTTCTTTGAGCACAAGAAGGAGGTGAACTAGTGAATAGGAATTTACCGTTATCTTCTTAATAAGTCATAACTTACAAGAAATGCAAAAAATAGTCAACCAATTCGATGAAAAATTGGAAAAGATAGGATTAAATATTTCTAAAAACAGAAAATATGACGAATCTCGCATTGAAGGAAGTGAGTGAGAGTCTGCATGAGCGGACATGTATCTAGAGAACTTAGGAGTACTAGAAAATACACAACGGCATCTCAGGCGGCAGTCTATGCTATCCTCACTGTAGCAAAAATGGAAGAAGTCAGACTGGGAGCGGAGCGGGTGATTTAAATCTGCTCCAACAGCTAAGCAGCTTTCAAAGCTGTCTGCTCAACCAGTACAAGGTCCGCTCTGGTCCAGGAATGTGATAGGAGTCTTTATAGGGCACTGCAGACTTAGAAGATACCTAAATATTTTGGGTGTTGAGAAGGATCCGACATGCTAGGTATGTGGAAAGTATGGGAAACTGCCTTCCACTTTCTAGGAGATTGTCTATGCGACTGAGGAATCAAGACTTCGGTGCAGGGATGCTTTAGAAGACAGAATTGAACTTCCTCGCTTGGAGAGACATCCTGGCACTCATCAGGAGGTCAAGAAGGTTCCATAAGGGAGAAGAGGAGGATAGGGAGGATAATGGACAGTGGAGAAGCTATGATTAGGGGGAAACGACGGGTTAGTAAACAGGGTCACTCAAGGCCTATTGGGCGTCTCAGTCTCCCTCCTCCCTCCAATTTTCTACTAATACCATTACATGCAGCGTAGGTATATTTTATAATTGTGGAATAGTCAAGAGTCAACCATATTTAACCCATCCTGATCATTGTAAATTTATGATGGATTCAACTAACTAATTAAAAACTGAAATATACAATTTGAAAACAGCTACCCATATTTATACTTCTATTTATTTGTAATTGTATGATTTACATTCAATGAAAAAATTTTGATATTATAGGGATATTACTTGTATTCGTCGGAATTCGGAAGCCTTTTATTCCGATGCAGAACCTAGCTATTAGGATGCGGCGGCTAAATGTCAGCCGTATCATGAATTATTTTATAGTAAAGTAATTATAGAAGCTGCTTTGTATTTGTATTCTGTTTTCTTGCAATTTAGAATATTCAAGTTTATTACTTTTTTAAATATTATTATTCTTTTGAATTGCTACATCAAACTTAGAATATAATTTCACATAAATCCAAACATTATTGTAACTGATATTGGAATTTTGGAACTTATTTTTCTCTAGCATTAATATTTTAATTATTTTGTATAGGAGCAACCGAATTTTTTGGCTGGATAAAAAATGATAATATATTCCACAAAAGACATGTGCTGGAAAAAGTTGCATATATTAGCATAAGCTTGCATATTTTTGCTTTGCTATTTGCAAGTACAATTAATTTCAATATAATGAGCCTTTATGATATTTTAAATATAGCTTGTTTGACTGGAAATACACTACAATGCAAATTTAAGGGATCAACAAAATAAGAGAATTTTTGATTTGAATCCAGATAACTTCGTGACACGCAGGAACATACACAAAGGACTCATTCTCATTTGGTTTAGCATAAAAACTTTTGGTTAGTGACTCTACATTACATAAATGGGCAGTTCTAGAAGTGTTGAAGCGTGGGTTCAGATGCTTGTAATAACTATAAGTTTGGAATGTAAGATTGAACATGTTCTAACGCATGATAACGTCCCTTGTACGTTTAATATTGTAGTGAAGTACTGGAAAGGCGCTAATATCCCGAGAGCATTGTTTTTTGTAGAACTGACTGTAAATGTAGAGAAACAACGTAGGATATCTTAGGGACAATAATTGCAGCAATTTTTATACATTCTAATTATATTGAATGCAGATCATTTCAATCGCGGATAGACCAGCGGTTCATCTAGCTATACCACTGGATACTGCCATTTTATTTGCTGAACGAAGCTCACAAAAATATCAAATAATAACAAATATAGGTAAATAGTGGAGGCTATTCGAATAAGGTGAAAGCCATTCGGGGTAAATATATGCATCATGCATATCTTCCTCTTCAAGTGCTTCGTTTCTTACCAGACGTACTATTACGCCTATGTTGCGCGTTTACAGTAGCAAAGACATAGAGGACCTACACTTTAACGGGGGCTCCGAACCACGTGAAGTCTAAACACTTCTACTCCAGAGAAGACGTACTAGGCAGAATACCTTGTTGGGTTGAAATTGCCTTGCGAGGAAAGACGGCTTTTAAAAATCCGATGTTCCGGTACCGGGAATTAAACCCCAGACTTTCAGCGTAGAACTCTAATAAGCTGACCTCTAGCATAGACTGCTTCTCATGCACGAGTACATACTTACAAATAAAATGCAGTTGTTCAAGAACAACTAAAAAGCAGATCTGGATAGAACAATCTCACTATCCTGGTCAGTGTTTGGTACGCCACAAACTATATTAAGATCTATCTTACTGAATTATTAACGGCCAGAACCTTTGACCAGTTTGTGTTGTAGGTTTTCACAAGCGGAACAGAAACAGAGTCATTTAATAGGAGCACTATAGATAGGTTACAAAAACTCAAAAGCTATGTAAAGAAGAATGCTAAACCCAACAATACGGAATCACTTAACCAAGACGGAAATCAGAAGAAATAAAAAATCAGAGATGTCATGCAACGTACATGCATTCTAAAATGGAACTGGGGACATATTGAAAGAACAAAAGGCAATAGATTTACGCATCGATTA
Organism: Limonius californicus; assembly: GCA_014611495.1. Lineage (NCBI taxonomy): Eukaryota > Metazoa > Arthropoda > Insecta > Coleoptera > Elateridae > Limonius > Limonius californicus. The sequence continues at coordinate 11,110 of JABXWE010034916.1, forward strand.
ATAGAATTGCAAGCTCGGAAAAATAAGAACAGAAGGGGAAGACAGATGGACGAACAACATAGAAAAAATGGCTGGCTATGATTGGTTATAGATCATAAACGATAGAGATCGATGACACTAGGGAAGTCTGACATCCTATGATGGATGGAATTAGCCAATTATGATGATGATGATTCAGTGTAAAACTATTTACTTTAAGAGTAATTTGAGACATGTGTGTGAAAGTTACGAAACAGTGTAAGGACTGCATACTTCAGGGAAGCCTGAAAAATCCAAGATATTGCAAGACGTACGAGAACGCGAAGACGCAATTAGAACAGCCGTGTAAATAGAATGGACAACAACCTGGCGAAAATTGCAATGAAAGATAAGCCGAACACAAAGAGGCACCAAGGATGACCCCCCGAAACGACGGCACGAAAGTTTGAGCTCAGCATTCCAGGATTAGGAGGCAGAATTGGGACTAACAGACTAGGTCTTAAATTATAAATTAGAAGAAGAGGAAATCAAAGTTATGTTTACGCAGTTTCTGGCAGATTCGCCGCACTATAGATAAATCCTGGGGACTCTCTCCCAGAAGTACCTTGTGGCTGTATACTGCCGTGATTAGACTTATCCTATGTTATGGAGAACTTGTCAGGTGGCCAAGGGCCACACAGGTTCGAGCAGCAACCAAACTAGGACCTGTACAACGTCTTGCCTGTCTTAGTTCTACAGGTGCTATACGTTCAAGCCTTACGGCCGCCTTAGAGGTGATCTTATGTCTTCAACACTCGACCATTTTGTAGAGAAAGTAGCTGTGGGAATGGCTTTGAGGCTGCGCCATAAAGGTCTGTGGCACACAGCATGCAGGGGAGGCAGACATACCCGCATCCTGGATGAGGCAGTCGTCAAGACCCTTCTTCTAGCCGCAATGGTAGACTACCTCCCTCCACAATACGTTTTTAATAGACACTTTAGTGATTATGCCAATGCTGAGCTAACACAGCCGGTGGACATATCCATCTTTACCGACGGATTTAAAACAAGCTTAGAACGGGTGCCGGAGTCTTCTCCGATGACCTAAACCTAGTCCACAGTATACCACTAGGCAAAATTGCTACTGTTTTCCAAGCGAAGATAGTGGGAATAATGCATGGTGCAAATTCAGTTTTTGAATGACAGTTCAAGAACCAAAGTATTGGTATCTACAGTGACGGCAGAGCCGCTTTACTAGCCCTGGGTAGTTGCAAAATTACTTCAGGAGTGGTACTGCAGTGCCGTGAAGTTCTCGACGATATCTCAGAAGATAATATCATTTCTCTTATATGGGTGAAAGGACATAACGGAAACTACGGCAATGAGGAGGCTGATGAGATTGCGAGACTGGAATCCGAACAACCTATTTGGGGACCAGAACCCGTTATTCCTATATCCAGCACATTAAGCTTTATGCTATACCAAGAAACCCTAAAACGTTTCACACGAAGATGGGTAACACTGAAAGTTGTCGTAATGCAAGGGCTGCTATTACTGCACCGTCGCCAAAGCCACCCAAATTTTGTGTGCAACTGTCCCGAAAGAACCTGCGAATAGTTGAATGTGTTTTATCTGAATACGGCACCCGAAGTCAACACATGCACAGGACGGGACTGGCGACAGTCTAAACTGCTGAGGATGCAACAAGACAGCAGAGCACGTCCTGTGTCACTGCCCAGCTTGGGTGATGCCCAAATTGGGGATCTGCTGGCGAGACAGCACAATGGGCCTACCTATTCACCTAAGTGCATGTGATGTAACTCACCCTCCCAAAAATCTACAATGAATAATGAAAGTTGTGTTTAAGCCGTACTTCTACCTCTTTACATATGTATACATATACATTGCCCTTCTAAGCATTCTTCAGGAAAATTATGGTGAAACCGTTAACAAGTAATTTACTTCTAAAGATGCAATAATTTATCTTCGTTCTCTATTCAGACATATTTTTTTCAAACGGTTACCAAAGTTATTTTAGCCACTAAAGTGCTCTTGTTGTAACTTTAGATGGGGAAATTTATGCAAATGCTATTTTTCTCACCCTATGTAGCTAAACCCTACTAATATGGCTGGTTTCCACGAACACGCATTTTCCATTGTCTAAAAAGGAAGACTTCATGTAAAAGCTATTTATGGATTTGGTTGAAAAACGTATTTCAATATTGGCCTCCCAATGTACTGTCCACTTTTCAAGAAGCATACATATATACATGCATATCTAAATGTTATTTCTCTTACCGCATTCAGAAGAATTACATTGAAACCACCTTAATGTTGGTTCCATTTCTATAATATTATTTGCATGGTTTGGTAATTATTTTTGAAGAGAATATGCAAATAAAGCGTAGTGTGTATCCCAGAGGTTCCGCTGCTTGTACGTTTATTTACACATTTGTAATTTTTTGCTACCTAAGTAGTAACACCGCCATTACCTACTCCGTAAATACAATGATATTATCCTATCTATTTCCATTTTAGACTTCGAAATAATTTGCATTCAGTAATTAGAAGAATTGCTTAACAATAAAAGCAAAGAGTTTCATGATTACTAATTGTTAGTATGGTTTGAGATTATTAAAATAAGATTTTATGGTGAAATAACGTCAATATCAGTGTAAACACAAAAATGTCTTGGCTCCGGTACTTACTCACTTATTTTTGGTTCGTTCACGCTCAAAATTGTGAAGATTAAACACTAAAATTTAATTTTCTGGATGAGTTCAGTCTAAAATTATGTAAATAAAGGCCAGGAAAAAGCTCAGGCAATTATTCTTCCAGAACTGGAAGCCACTTCAACTCGCAAATAATCTAATTCTTATCTCTGTATAGGGCTTTCCTCCAGCATTTTGCTTTTATTAGGGACATTTTATTCAGTGCATATTCGTTCAGGAACGATCCTCGTTGTTATATGTGCTCTGAAGTGCTGTTGAGAGATCGGAGCAAATGCCGATAAGCAGCGAAGCAACATATAGAAAATTTTAATTTAACTTTATATTATGTCTCGCTTGCGTTGTCATTATTTTATAGCTTTTTGAATACAAACGCAGATCTACATTTCACATTTCAACAGGATCTTACAGCAACGTCAAATTTACACTTCAAGAAAGCTTCCAGAACTATAAATACACATTTCTATCACAATGCAAAGGACATTTTATATATGAAGGTATAGAACTCGGAAATATATTCTAAAATAACTGTAGTTCTTATATAACTCCGCAGTATGTTGTTGAAAAGGCAAGAAAGGTATACCTTTACACTTTCTTGTACTACAAGAATGGAGTGTCAAGCCATCAAGCACAACTTACTAAAAATCACAATAATAAAATCAGGAAGCATATTCAATAAACACTGAGAATTATTAGAGATGATTACAGGATATATTATATTCAAAAACAAAATTTCGTAATCGCGCCAGGTGAATAACAGTAGTAACCTTGGTTTCCACAAAAAGTGAGTAAGATATTATGTAGAGGATATACTCTTTTATGATATTAAATATATTAAATATTCACGTTCAGAAACTAAGGGCCGTTTAAATATTCCCGCAGTATGAGGGGTATAGTCAATTTGGTGCATTGTAGAGCGTGCGTTAGTAGTTGACGAGCTAACCACACGTCAGTTTACCGTGGTTCTGTCATTGTATTCAGTTGTATAATAAAGCGCAAAATGAACACTACGATTGAAAATCCCATCAAGAGTGAAATGCGAGCTGTTCGTTGTCTCCATGCTAATAACGAAAACGCTGTCGAAATTCGTAAAGATCGGCGTTTCCCGATTTTGAAAATGGCCGCAAAGTTCCATTAAATTTCGCGTATGGTACTATATTAAATTGTCACTAACAGGCTACAGTATCACAAACGCGAGGTAGGTACCAAAGATGTTGATGAATGTTTATAAGAAACCTGCAAAATGGTCTACGCACTGACCTTGCCGCATCTCTACGAAACGGATGGCGATGAGTACCTGTATGACGTTATGACTAGCGATGGGACTTGGATCTCGTACACAAATGTGAAACCAATAAGCTACAATCAATGCAGTGGAAACATGCAAGTTTCCCCAAAGCCAAAAAGTAAAAGCAACTGGTCGAAAACCTTAAGCTTATGGCTATGGTTTTCTGGGACAGAAAAATCGTAGTGTTGGTTGATTTCCTCGAACCTGGTAGGACAATTAATGAAGGCGTGTGTAGTGAAACCTTAGAAAGTTGAGAAGGGCGATTAAGAAGAAAAGGCTAGGATTGCTGACCTCTTGAGTAGTGCTCCTGCACATATCACCCCGACCACACGCGGCGTCTAGAATTGTGCAACAGTTTGAGCAATTCAAGTGAGCAATTTTTAAGCATTCCCCATACAGTCCCGACAGTCGCCCGGTGACTATCACCATTTGCTCCATCTTAGGAATTTTTTAACCAGTTGAGACCGTTTTCTCTACTACGACGACCGCAAAACGACCGATCAAAATTGGTTTTATGGCGACGATATGCAAAAATTTGAGAAATACTTTAGGAGTGTGTGTGAGAACTTATAATACATTTCTTTTTCAACTTTATATTTTGGTTTTACGATCTATCAGCTTTTCATTACCGAATAAGTTTCATATATCGTTTAGAGCTGGCAGTTGCAACTCCATCATAAATGAAAGCAATCTGCTGGTGATATACGGGGTGTTAATTTGAAAACGTACAATGAATTATATCTCTGGATGTAAAATATGTATTGAAGGGGAATCATTATGACTCATAATTTACGATACCCCATTAAACCTCTTTGTGACATCTCATTGAAAAGCTCTTACGAAATGCTATTCAATAGTAGTAGCAGACACTGTTTTTCGACTCGTTTCAGAAAAATAGAATGGCTCCTAAGATCTCTAGATTTTGACACCATTACACTTCTTTTTATGTAATCAATTAAACTCTGTTGTCCACAATATTCAGCACCAACAAACCTTCTAAATGTTTGGAGAGAATTTGAGAGTAGATTTTACTGTAGCCTTGAACAGTGGTATTCAACCTTTGTACTCCCCGTACCACTAGATACACTTTTCCACTCAACTTTATAACCCTAAAGTGGTTGGTGCAGTTCAAATGGCACTCGTGATTATAGGATTACAATATTATTGGTGCCACACCGAGGATCGATGCAAGGCTTCTATGTTGAGTAGATTTCGCCAGACAGGTAAATCCATTTCCAAATTTCAAAACATAGAGAAATTTTCTTTGTCCAGAGGTTTAAAATCGATTGCAAATTAGCAGAATCTATACTTTATAGCATGGACAAGTATTACTTTTCTATAACAATACAAGTTCGATCTGGAAAGAAATGTTCTTCTGTAGCTCTGATCGTTCATGAAATATGTATGTATGTACACCCTAAGATGTCTTGTCACACCCCCCAGGTGACGCGTACCATCGAGTAAATACTGCTGACCTGAACATTAATGGAAATCATTTTGAACATTTAAACTGCTTATTTGAAAGACGTTCAGAACATCTTGAGATTTATTTTTTTTTCGAAACCAGTCGGGAAAAGAATGTTTGCTACTATTGAATAGCATTTTGTACGAGCTTTTCAATGAAATTCCACAAAGTGGCTATTACCATTTGACATTTCTTCGTTGGGGTACCTAGAACTTAAGGAGTTAAATGTGGAAGGTTACCTTATGACTCATGAGAATGTCCCTTCCATGTTGTAGAAACCTGTTCTAGAGCTGGTTTCACACTTGCCATGCAGTAGAGAGAACATACAAATAGAATTTTGATAATATTAGGCGTAAGTTTTGTCTTAAGTAAAAAATGAAATCCTTTTTACACGAAGGTTTAAAACTTTCAACGATAACTTCTTAGGGCAGGCTACCAGGATTTGATCTTCACAATCGTATTTTGACAACTCCTGAATACTTGCTACAACTCCAAAAATTCAATCCCATTGTTGAGAGTTTAAGGATCGTGGCGGCACTGCCACGGATCTATTAGATAAGCTTGGCCCCATGTTCTCAGTTATACATGGCAAATGTGAAAGCAGCTAGTAAAAACTTCCATACCTATTTTAATTCCAGAGATATCGTATACTTTTCTTTAAATTTAACGACAAAGTCGGCGCTGAAAAGTTCATTGTAAACATATCACGAAACGTATGTAACCCTACATTTATAAACAGATTTGATAAGAAAGCATTCAAATGCAAACATTTAAAAATAGCTTTTAAAAACTAGAACTTTCCGTCAAATGATAATAACTTAATTGTAACTAGTAGAAATAAACAAAGAATTTATCACAAATGATCGAAATGTTCACCACTTTCATCCAGGCACCTTCGAACTCCACACACAATCTTATTGCTGCCATTAAGTCCATGATAAATGTAATAGATGGTGTCTCAATCGCAATTTTCATACAACATTTGGAAAGTAATATCTTCAAATACCACCACACCAGAAATGGTCGATAAAATCCATGGCATTGGATGATCGGAGACTTAAAGTGTGTGAGATTCCTTAGGTTGTTGGCATTTCATGTTCGAGCAAGTACATAACATCTTGGTGAAATATGGTGAACCGGTTCGAAAGAAGGCCAAGGCGGTTTTATCGGCCAACAAAGTCATGGTGATAGTTTTTTGGGATGTACGCGGTGTAATTCACATAGATTACCTTGAAAAGGGGAAAACGATAAACGGAAAGTATTATGCAGACCTATTGAACCGATTTCACGACAATTTACGGAAAAACGACCACATTTGGTGAAGAAGCAAGTTCGTTTCCAACAAGACAATGCTTTTGTGCATACGTGTGTAGTCGACATGGGTAAATTCCATACGTTAGGATACGCAATACGCATCCACCATATTCGCCAGATTTGGCCCCCAGCGATTATTTCCTGTTTCTGAATATGAGAAAATGGCTTGGCGGAAAAAGGTTTGGCTCACACGATGAGGCGATTGCTGCAACAAACGCATATTTTGAAGAGTTGCCGAAGTCCTATTTTTTGGAAGGGATCGGAAAATTGGAAACACGTTGGACTAAGTGTATCTAGCTGAAAGGTGACTATGTTGAAAAATAAAATGAGTTTTGGTCAAAAAAACATTGCCTTCTTACATTTATCATGGACTTAATGAACTGCCCTCGTATTAGCCGACACGGATGGTTATTAATTTAATTAATTTTTTCCAATATTCTCTGTTGCATTTTCATTCAAGGTATGGGCTGCTGGAAAGTGGAGTTCTTTAAACACGGCTACAGAAAGAAATCGCCTGGCATGAGGTCGCAGTATCGGCAGGATAAGGTATTGGTGTGTTTCGACTAACAATCCGTCTGTCGCAAAATTATCGTATTATATTTAAGGTATCATGTGTTGTGCACGCAGTGGCTCCGTCTTGTTGGAAAATACCAAATCTGAGTTAATCGTCAGAAAGCTTTTTGGAAAAGGGCTGCAAAATTTCTTCTCAAACGCCTTTCTGCAGTTAAAGTGCCCGAAAAAGTCTTGGTTGATTTGACAAGAAATAAAATCTTTTGTCTTACTTTTAGTTTCAAAAAAGTATGGTCCAACTATTTTATGCCTTGAAATGGCCGCCCACATTTCTATTTTTTGAAAATGAAAAGGTGTCTTGTGCGAATTAATGTATCCATGTAAATATAATCAGGCCTCGTCTATGGAAACAGTTTTCTCCAATAAGTCGTTATTGATTATATTTAGGAACCACTGACAATATTCGACACGCTGAGAATAATCAGCTTCGTATAATTGTTGTTCAGACTGCAAACGGTATGGATTCAAGTGGATTTTTTTTGTTAATATTTTGTGGCAAGTGATAACTGACAACTGAACTTGTTGAGACAATTTTTATGTTCCTGTAGCAAAACTATTTTATTTGAAGAGGTTACTTTACCAAACACAATCAACCGACAGGTAGAGATTGCAGAGAGTGAAATTGATGTTTTGTAAATAAAGATCCCTGTTAGTTAAAATTAGTAATACATAAACTGTACTGTACTTAAGTATTTCACTAACAGAATACACAATTTAGTCTTAAAAAAGACTGATTCTTCACACTGCAACTTAAAAATCCACAGAAAGTTAAGAATTGCAAGTAAGCAACCACAAAACGCAGATACAACACATGCAGGTTTTTAAATTGACCCCCTGTATGTGTATGGCATGTTAAAATAGTACTTTAGAAGACAGCAAGTAATCGTAGATTAGTTCATATTGATTTTTACAATAAAATGGTTTAGAGTACTTCATGGTAATTGAAATTTAAAGTGATTAAAACAGCCCGGGAGATAATTTAAAAGTCTTGCAATCAAACCTTCTCTTATTCTTTATACGGCAGATAGGTAAATAAATTAGTTTTACAGAAATCCTTAGCAATGTATTATCATTAATGAAATTAAGATTAAAACGAGAAATATGAATTACGAATTACAAAAAGCAAAAGAAAGCGAGGCAAAAAGGAGCCAAGAAAAAGCACTTCGCTAATTCTCTCGTGATTATTGGTTTGCTCCGGAGTTTCCTTTAATTTAAAGTAATTGATTTTGCTTTAGAAGAATTTCTTTAACTTTAGCGTACGCATTCGAAATTAAAGACTTTTTCGGGTGCCAGAGCGCAGCAACTTTATTTAATTCTCTCCGTTTGATGTATTACAAATATTTAAAATAGTAAAATGTAGGCACTGGTAATATTAGATTTTATATTTGGAATATTAGCTTCCGTCCATCTTTAATACTATCTGATAATAATCCAAAGGAATGTGATGTTGTTTAATACACCCGTGTATACAGGATGTTTAAAAAGCGAAGGTGATGAATGATACAATATTAAATAAAATCTTGAAGACTTCATGAGAATTTCAAATTTTTTTATTGTTATACTTATGTCATACTGTTGCTATGGTCATTGTTTTTAAATATCGGCCTTGCCACGCACGTACCTAAGAAAAGAAATAAATTTATTATATAAATTGTTTATTTCTATATGGCGTATAAGCAGCGTTTTCCAATGAACGGAAATGTTAACAAAATTTAGGTGTTGTGTACATTATTGGGAGAGGTAAAAAATAGGGAAGATGATGTAACGGTATTTTAGCCTAGGCTGTTCGGAACCCATTTCACACTGGGCTCAAGAGACATTTTTGCGTCTGGCAGAAGCGAACGAATCGTTGCATTAGATTTTTCTCGTTAAAGTGTGTTTCACTTTGAGTTCATCTCGATTTTTGAGGAAATCTAAAGTTATAACGTGATTTTTAGTGCCGCTTTGATCAACGTTTCGATTCTAGTGTAATTTTGTCGGGTCGATCGGAGTTTACCGATTGGTAAGTTTTATCCTTTTTGTAAAGTTATGGCTGGCCTAACATTTTCCTAATATTCGAATTTAGACAATTTCGGGACGGCGAGACTTTGCCGAAGTTTTCTGTACTTTCAATTGTTGGATCTGTTGCGTGCGAAAAGTAGTTATCTGCGTTCAAACCAGTTAGCCTGCAAGTGAAAACAGGTGCCGAACACGAGGCCGTTTTAAGAACGTTCGCCATTCCAGATCAAACAGGGAAGTGCTCATTAATTTATAATTTTGATGATTTTGGAGTCGATGTAATTACTCCTTGTTTATGTGTAAGAATTTCTTTATATTACGGGGTAGATAATCTGGGTTGTAGTTGCATAGGGTGTTTTTGAATTAGTTTTACAGCTCAATACAGTGTTATCTTAGCGTGTATAAGTATTAGCGTACATAATCACGGGTGTTTCACTTGATATACAGAGTAAGTCAACCTGAGCGGTAATAGTGCGTTTTATTCGGGTTTAACGGCAATTTTGACTTCTGAGTTGCGCTGTAGATCGTTGGAAGGCCTTTCACGTCTAGGGTGTATGACGCGGTTTGAGGGCGCTTGTAGGGGAAGAAAAACGCAGTATTTTTACTGTACCTCAATTATATTAATTGTTAGATGCTATATTAAGTGAATGCGTGCTGGTAATTGTGTACCGATACACGAATCAAACACACAAGTACTTTAATGTTGTTAATTTGGGTTGATGAACCATTAATTTGTGTTTATGCCGACATTAAATATCGTTGCTGCAATTGGACTTATTATTTATTGTTTCCCTATCATTGTATTCTTTGAGTAACAAATTAAGTAAGTAATAAACTTGGGGTCCGACTAACCGATCGACATCTGAGTTAATGGTAGTGTACTATTTTTATAAGTCGGTGGCGCCCTTTCTGGTAATTAACGTAAAGTTAATTAGTGTATTTATTCAAGCAAAGCAGAGAACCGCCCATCTTCGATTGAGGTTCCGGGAGGCTATCATTAACCGTATATTTGCTTACCTAGTGTGGAGAAATTTCTCTTGGAAATTATTGTCAGGCGTCACAATGATCGAGAGAACATTAGAAATAATGGATCATCGTGAAGACGATTATCTTTATTTAAACTGAATTCAGGTGAAAGAAAAATTCGAATGTTCTGATAGCAAGACACTTTTAACAGAGCCTATGTAGGCGCTTGTATCTAATTCATAGAGGTCTATCAAGTGATTTAAACGTTCATTTTCGGTAGGTGTAACAGACTAGGAAATGTAATCCCTGAGTATGTTATGAGTATTTGTAGAGGCTAATTAAGGAGGGAATCTAGTTTATCATTTCAAAAACAGGCAACTCAAAATATATTTCAGAAAATATTCCGATACATAAATTGTTATTGACGATATTATGAATCAGAGATGTCCGTTTGATACTCTTAACAGTTTACTGGCCGGTGCAACGAACCAATTTTGAATAATATGTATTCGAATGCAGAAAAAAGAACGTAGATTTAATAGGGGAATTTGCTTAAGTTTTCTTCCTAATATATTGTCACTCTTACTTGAAGAAGTGGTTTTTAATAGAAGACGGCACGTGTGGTACCAACACACTATAGTGTGAACTGTCAAGTATATGAAATAGACATCGCTGATTCATAATATCATAAATAAAAATTTAGATATCGGAATATCTTGTGATATGTATATTGGGTTGCCTATACTTGGAATGGCAGGCTTGTACTTTCTCCTTAATCATCCTGTATATGTATCTAAGGTTTGTCTTTCAACAAAATCGGATTTAGCTTAATTGATCCTGTGGTTAATATTTTATAAATATCATTATCCGCATCCTATTAAAGTAAATGATTTTAAAACCTACCTCAACAGTATTTCGTTAGTTCAGATTCAAAGATTAGCATAAATAATATGTTTTTACTTTTTTGCTGAATTATGTTAAAACTATCTTCATGTGTATTTCGTCTCATAATGTACACTTTCAGACACCTCACAAATAGAATACAAATTTTTTGGACGTTCTCTGTTGTTAAATTTCGTGCCCTAAAATACATTTTTCAATAGCTAAGTTTTTGTATCAATTTTATTTTTCGTATCGTATACGTTTTACATTTTTGTTTCTAGGTTAAATGTTATTTTAATTGGTTTTTGTGTTACAGAGTTTTAGCAGGACTACCAATGTTTTCTCAAGAGAAGCTACCGCTTCGGAAATATAAGTTGCCCCAGAGGAGAACGGAATTGATAGAGGTGGGAGTTGCGTAATTGCTAGTGAAGGTAACTTTTCCTTTGCGAAAAGTGTTGTAAATGTTGTTGAACATTACCCAAAAGAATTTATATTTTCTGATCACGTAAAGAATGCTTTATAAGGATAATGGTTAATGTATTAATACTCACCGATTTACATGATATGAATAACATACTGTAACGAAGTTCCGGCCTACAAGATGTAAATTTTGTTTAATAAAATTATATGTAGTTTAATTCAGTATTAGAGCGCGGGTGTCGTTACCAGTACAGCAGCCGATCGCTTTCCCCCAGCGGATCTCCGTTCGATCGAGCTCCGCCGAACTTTAATCAACAGGCAGCCCGGGTATAAAAGCGGACGCTCCGGCCAAAAATTTAATTCCCAGAGAGATTTTCCCAGGACCACTACCTGAATCTTCCTGAACCTTCTTAAACCTGTAAAACGTGGAGTAGTGCTCTGCGCGGAACAGATTTTTCCCTTAGTAGAAACGCGGAGTTATTCTCTGTGAAGAAACTAAGTCCGATCCGATTTCCGTAGCCCAAACGCGGAGTCATACTCTGTGAAGAAGCTAATTTCCAACCAGAAATACGTGGAGGTGCCCTTCACGGAATTTCTATTTCCCCGAATTATTAATCATTTTCCTGCCGAAGGCTATCTTAAAATAAATTTTATTTTAACAGGTA
>JABXWE010034917.1:0-14338 GCA_014611495.1 Limonius californicus
TCGTTATAGGGGACTAATGTAATAGCTATATTTTGAATGAAGCAAATTTACCTACACCAGTTTTCTAAATAAGTACAATAAACCAATCATTCATTTATAACTTATACAAACTGTAAATAATATATATATATATATAAACATTTTATGATATACAGGGTCTTGTAAATCTTTACTGTCTGGCTCTTGGAAGATGTATTGCCACATAAAAACCCATTTTAGCCTAAGCTGCCAAATATTGTGAAAACAAAAAAGTTAAGAACTACTGATATTTGTATCATTTGGAAAATTAAGCAATAGTCTGCCTTAATTAATTTTATAGCTTAAATCTTATATACGACGCAGCCAAAAGTTTCCAATTCTTCTGCTTTTTAGCGAACACTGCACACATAAAAGTGATAACGACATGGTGATGAAAATCCAAAATCTACACGGTAAACTTTCCCAACACGCTGTATATTTATAGAACTTTTTTCAGTGTTTAGAAAGTTATTTTCAAAAAGTAAGTCCCTACTATTAGAATAGCCATATTAGCTACTTTTTCGCTACGTTTTACACAAATTGAATTGAAATCTAATATTAGCTGTCAAATATTGTTTATAGTATTTTGAGGAGGGTAAACTCATTTGTTCACTATCACACATGATTCGTTTCACAATTTATTATTTTAGCATGGCGCAGGAATTGGTGGCCGAATTGAAGATTTGAAGTGACCAATATCGGATGTGCAGGATTAAATTGTATTAGTCATATCTCCAGGCTTTCTCTTATCTTTGTGGTTTATGCTCATTATTGTACATTTCTAGAAATGATTTTGATTTAGCGTTAATATTTCTTACAAAAAGGTTGACATCTATGTAACGATAAATTAGTATCTTCTTGATTTTCGCAACAACTGTTTATAGCTCGACACTTATACAAATTATTTTTTTTCGTGTTGCTGCCTTAAACACCTATAAAAGCGCAACTCTGCCTTTTTCAGTTTTAGGCAGTAGAATTAGCCCACGTTTTTAACAGTTTCGTGAATCATCTTGTACACACGATGGGCATCAAAATTCTTACAATTAGATATCAAAGGAAATGTCCATGATGTAGTTGTTCCTTTTTGATCAATTCATTGTTACAGATATCTGCCTAAATATCATCTACATCGCGAATTTAGCAGAATAACAAACAATGTTTTTCCTAACAAATAAATATTTAACAATTATTTACATCACGTACATAACGTAAGCTAAACTATTTTAATTTAAAATCAATCAAGTACGAGAAAATTTCGTTTCACATCCGCCTTCAGTTATAGTCACATATTAATACAAATTAATTATTTAAAGAAGAAGACGACAAAATAAACCTGTAGTTAAAAATAAATTAAGAGATTTACACTTACGGCAATAATTTATGAACAATTGTTAGAGAAAATTAGTTTTACTTTTTGTTGTAAAAGAATATGAATGAAATCAATGAAAGATTTACATCTTTTCCGTTTGATTTATTTTATAGATTACTTTCTATAATTTTTGTTTAGCATATTTTCATAGATTAAATTTGTGCTTTTAAGATTTTATACTTTTTTAAAATTCTATACTGAAGTTCCATTTTATGTTCTAACGAATGAAACTAATTTTCACAAAAGAGTTTATTTATTAAACAAACTTACAGGGTGATTCTAAACATGTGCTGAAGTTATTTATATTTAATTCCTAAATCACCTAGTAATTTTTTTAATTTTGTTATGTAGTTATGGCGATTCAAAGTTCTTTTACATCACTTCACTTAAATGTAAATAACTTTTTTGTTTATTGTTCCATTTTGATAAATTACATCGTTTTGGAAAGCTAATAGTCCAAACTTAATTTTCAGTCAAGAAAAATGTACAATTGAGGGAGAAAAGTGGATAAAATCTGACCGAATTGGAAATTAGGCTTGGACTGTTAGCTTTCCAAAACAACGAACTTTATCACAATCGGACAAGAAACAAAAAAGCTGTTTTCAATTAAATGATTGAATGTAAAAAATTATGAAGCCCTATACCTCGGCAACGTAGCCGAATTTAATTTAGGGGTTAAACCTCATCTATATGTAAGTTTTTCGCACTTGTTTTGAATCATCATGTGTATATATTTGCTAGATAAAAAATTAAATGTTTCGTATGTACATTTTAAAAATATTGAATTAGGAAATACTGGCAATAAATTTTCGTCAGGTAATATTCAGTAGAATTATTTTATTAGCTAGAGGATATATCTAACAAATTAGAACAAAAGTCCCAACTTACCATTATGAACACTATAAAATATATACAATAATAGCACTATAAACAAACATAACCTGTAGCTATGAGACGTGCAAACTTTCGGTTCTAATTTTAAATCCCACGGAAAGTGCAGTATGGAACTGATTCTCCGCGCGTCAACGAACAGTTTGTACCTATCCCACTTATCTATGCATTGTTAGTTACCTCACACCACCATCCTGAGAACGTCATATACTGGCTGTTTTCACGTGTACTGTGTTACAATTTGGCCTTTTTTGTATTTTGAAATCGGATATAAAATAAAAACCATCAAATGAAATCGGACACGAAGCTCTATAATCAATTGAATGAACTGAGAAGTATCATAAAATCTGCAATAAAATTTTATGACACCTTTCATAGATAACTCAAATAGGGAACCAAATTTACAAGTCGACATAATTTATAATTATTGGACGTCACCATACAAACACTATAATATATTCAAAGTGTATATTATAGTAAGTAGTAGTTTGCTGTCCGAATTAGATAGTCAGACACGTTAGCTGCATTTCTTTTTTACTTTTATTGCAGTGAATGCTGCTCTGGTTTTAAGATGTCAAGGTCGGTTCACTGGAGGAACTAATTGAGTCTTAGGATATTGATTGACGATTTATAATAAATCACGTGATTGAGGCAAACTGGACTTACATTTCGTTCCATAAACCTTGTTTCTACTTCAATTGTAGCTTTACAACAAATGTTACAAGAATTTGTGGTTTTACGGAGAAAAAACCGATACCGCTCTAATTAAAGCTGATTGCCTTTAATCAATGCTAAATGCTAACCGCTATTAAATAGAAACTTACTTGAACTTAAACTGTTGTTATCTTTTTAGATTTTTCATACATTACAACCACATAAATATTGATTTTATGTAATAATTGACAATGTTCATGTAAAATTCAAGTACGATAGAATTTTCCTTAAGCTATTTAAAAATTTCATCATTTGCAGCGGTCACAACGATCTCATTGTTACAATAGAATTTGTCACCATTTATGTCCAAAAAAAGCATCAAAGTAAACTTCTTGAAACTCATAAACATAGAGCTAGTTGGATCTACGAAATTACGGTCCATAACAATACTATGCAGTAGTAAATATCAGAAAAAATTAAGATTAAATAAAATTATTATTGTATTTCATAGAGCCACGTAATAAACGGAAAGCTTAAAACTTAAATATTCATTATAATAAACCTCCTGAAATTGAAAACATGGAACGAAATAGATTCAACATCTTCAGGGTTCATGGAAAGACTATTGAATAATAAATATCAGTAAATATTGTAGCTGATTAGAATGAAGTATACTACAATTAAATTTATAATAATTTGTAACAAACAGAAAGTTTAAATCTAAAATATGCATGAAAACAATCCTCTTAAAGCTCATAAAAGTGTATTTAAAGGTTTGTTGTGATGCATAACTTCCTGTTTGTTACAATTTACTGTTAAATTCGATAATAGCATTACTTTATTTTAATAAGGTTCAATAGGCTTTCAGTATTTACTGATGTTTATTATTGAATAATATTTTCATGGACCGTAAGTTCTTCGATCGATTTCGCTCTATAATTATAAGAATTAAGAGAGTTATTGTGTCTCATATATTGGAGTGAAACTTTCTGTTTGTTACAAATTACTGTAAATTTCAATAATGGTTAACTTTATTTTATAAGGTTCAAAGACCGTAAGTTACTGGATCCATTTCGTTCTATATTTATGAGTTCGGGAGGTTTATTGTTACACATTTTTCGAACATGATGTTCCTATTTGTTACAAATCGCTGTTAAATTCAATAATAGACTTACTTTATTTTAAAAAGGTTCAATAGGTATATAATAGTTACTGATATTTATTATTGATTAGTATTTATGAACCGTAAGTTATTCAATAGATTTTTGTAAATTCCAAGACACATATTGTTACACATATTTATAACGTGAAGGTCCTGTTCGTTACAATCCACTCTTAAATTAAATAACATAATTTTATTTTATTTTAATAAGGTTCAATATTTACTAATATTTATCATTGATTCGTAATTTCATGGACCGAAAGATATTGAATTGATTTGCCTCACTTCAATAATAGTTCTATTCTATTTTAATATGATTTTACAGACCTTGAATTTTTGCTGATATTTATTATTGAATAGTATTTTCATGGACCAGAAATTGGATGGATTTCTCTGTGTCAAGAGGTTGATTATGTCGTACATTTTGGACTGAAACTTTCTGTTTGTTACAAATCACAGTTAAATTTTACAATAGTTTTATATAATCGTGTTAATAGGCCTTCAATTACCTTTTTTTCTCGTGTCATTCATACGACTGCATAGCATTTTTACCATTTTATCCATAAAAATACTATTCAATAATAAATATCATCAAGGTTAGGTAAAACCATTACCGGATTTAACTGATATTTATTAGAAGGAGAAAATGTAAGTTTAAAAAATGCCTGACAATAAATCTCTTGAAACCCATACAGTCAAGCAGTTATCCAAAAACTTGTCACTCACAAAAATACTATTCATTAATAAGTATCATTATGTTCAAGTAAAACTATAATTAAATTTAACAGTGACAACATATGTGCAACAAACAAATGTGTTTATAGAATATAATTCGCTGAATAATAACAATAATAATAATAATAATAATAATAATAATACTTCTTTCCCTTTACAGCGTCACACGCCTTTGGGATAGTTGTGTATCAGTAAATAGCACGTTTGCTAACTTCTTTCTTGAGTCTTAAATAATATTTTCTTTTTATATTCGTGAAAGGTTTTATCGAACTCAACATTGAAACACTACTCCCTTTTTTGTAGTTACATCATTGACAGGAATTTATTATTATTTTTCGTATCCTATTCAGGCAAATTATATTAACCCTGTCATTACGAGTATTTTTTCTTTAAATTGCTTTAAAAAATACTAGATTGGGTTAATATTATATGTCATATTCAATTCTATAAAATCCTCATTCATAGACATTCTATGCCTTCACATGCACTTCCCATCCTCAAAGAAGTAAAAATTCGTTTTAACGATATTCTTCGCACTCTGTTCGTGATAATTATTTTAATATTACTCTCATTGGCAGTTCATGACATAATAAGCTGCATTTAAAGAAAAAATAGGTATTCAGAGAAATACAGAAAAACAACATTATACAGGGTGTTTGATTCCAAAAACGGAAGGGGTATTCATGACAGTAGCACACTATTTTATGAAGTATATCTTCTACATCGTTTTCTTATATTTTTTAAGAAACTTCCACACAAAACTGAGAAAATCTCAGAAGAATGTGGAAATCGCGTTGCTTGTTTGGGTTTCTATATTCATCCTAATATTATCTAACTGTACAATAGGATATTTTTCTGTCATATTTGTGGGCAAGTATTGCTTCTTGTAACATGTTCGCTCTATTTGCCCTCGTATTATTTATTATACTTTCCTGATATCTTTGTCGGCTACTATGTTCAACCTTGTCCAATGTTCCGAATTGTTACTGGCCTTGCGATATATGGTGATAAACGTTTGAAACGTGGATACATTTCTAACCTTAACAATGATCACCACGAATGCCAGGGTCGTATTTTTGATTTCAAAAAGTAGGTCTTGAAGTTCAAAGACTCAAAAGAAAAATAAAAATATATTTTAAGCATAAAATTTAAATTCCGCTGTATTAATCATTAATTTTGGATACGTGTTATTCATCAGAATCATCAATCCACGTGCCTAAATTAAAGAAGAAAACAAATTTTTCTAGTCCTATGATGTGCAAAAGTTTATCGTCCCGCCTCTCGAAAACGCAATCGAAATTAATAATGAGCATGCTAATAACTTTCATAATGTTTAATGGACACACAACAAAAGTATTTTTGTAATTATATAACTATAATTATGGTTTTATGCACTTTTATTAACGTAAATGCCGCACCTTTGTATTGATATATGAACTATTTATAATACGATGTTAATAAAACCAAATGAATATATTTTGCTCAACTTACGTAACCAAAGAATAAGAAATTAAAGCTTATTGAATATCACGTAGGAGAACCAACAAAATTTTCGTTAAAATTTGACTGTGTAGGAGCCATCGAAATTATTTACAGATTTATTTATCCACATTTCATAGATGAAAAAGTTAGTGGTGGTGGAAAATATTTACCTTAGTTTGTGAGTAATTAACAAATGGTTTACGACAAATAGAAGAAATAGGTTTATTTGTGATTCGGTCATTGTTTATAATTCTTTGAACACATATAAATTTTAGTATGGGGTGCAGGATCTAACATATTATAATTATTTATGTTTTTTTTTTATTTGCAACCAAATTTTTTAAAATAGGGTTAACAATTTTTGAGGATAAAAGTCGTTGTATCTGCGACATTTTTACTTTTTTAGTCCTTAAACTTCGCCTCTTCCAGCAGTGAATAATTCCAATTAAGTACAACAGCCTTTACCAGATTGTGATAACTAAAATAATATCCACAAAATCCCAAATATAAATAATTAATTTTTCAAAAGAGAAGGGGAGATACAGATACGAAAACATGAATGAAACCTTCTCCCTTCTAAATAACTACACGTAGTTGTTTACCAAGTTTATTTGCGGTAAAATATATTTATACCATTTAATAGTTATCGAAGTTTAGTTCAGTTGCTATAATCATTTTTACTATAATAAAACACAAAATATTTACTTGCGCACTATAACCAGGGACGACGACAACATTACTTATTGTGTAAACCATGAAAATCTTGGAAACAAGTTCCATTAGCACAACCAAATACCTTATCATTTAATGTAAAATCAGTTAATATTATCGATATTGCATCGACGAACGTTTCTTCCCGGGCTTTCTTTAAGTTAGGCGATGATCCTGGCTATTTTACGTGACTTTTTTTCTTGGAATTTTTCTGAGATTCTATTTAAAAAGACTTATTATTAGGATGTTCATGATGGTACTATAGTTTCTTAGTCTTTTGCATCAGATAAATGTAGGCGTTGCTTAATAAACCTCGATGGATTTCATGCAAGTTCTTGCAAGATGTTTTGTAAATAAAACTGTGCAGGTTGGCTTAAGAGGGTCTAGCCGTTATCACATTGGAGCTTTTATTTAATATAAAAAGAAAATCATAATATTCCATCAATATGGTTTGAAGAATCCATAATCTACATTAAAGGAGTCGGCTAGATACATTTAAAAAGTGTTGTGTTTTTAAAATTGATAAATAAATAGTTATAATCTGTTATATCAGGTAATAGATTTTACTTGAATTGGTAACTAAGTCCACTGCATAAAATTATATTTGCTTGCTCCATCCAAGTGTTGTATAGAATATTTTATTTTATAATCTAATCCCATGATCGTTCAACGTAGGCAACACATCTTGCGAACATAAACAAATAGCTTTCCTATTAAGTTATATTGTTATTAAAATTGAATAAAGATTCACGTAAAATTAAAAATTATTATCATTTCAATTTTAAGATTTACTGTTATATACACGATATTGAATTAGATTTGAGCAATGCAATTTACTATGAAAACTGATACTGATGTAAATGTCGACTGCAATAATTATTTCAGAACAAAATACTACAGGGAGTAAAATTGCAGGAAAGAAACATCGCTCCGAGTATAGGAAAGTATATTATGCCTTCCACCAACTGCCACGATTATAACATACAGGATGAATAAAAAGTATGGAACATCAATGCTACAGCCTCAAATAATAACTTTACGAAAAAAAATTTCTAACAAAAGTTTTCTATCAAGTTATTTGCAACAATTTGGCGTTTTTCATTTTTTTTTCGATTGCCATGTTTTAGCTATGACGTCATCGACATTTTTTTTAAATGGCAACTTATACTATTTATGGTACTCTATACAGCCAATGAAAAAATATCATACATTTGCATAATAAAAATTGCAAGAACAATCACGATAAACATTTATTTTTATCAGTGGCAACATTTTTCATCAGGTACACTTATCGCAAGATAAACAAACGACAATAGCACAAATTAGTAAAATAGTTTCAAATCATATTTAACATCATTTTAAGAAAGCAAATGTTCAAACTGTTCGCCATTCACTGCCTGATAGTGAGCAATACGATCAGAAAATTCTCGAACTGCATTTTAAACTGTAGCAGGTGATATTGCTCGTATATGCTCACGGTTACGAATTTTTAGGGTTTCTAAATTGTTTGGCCTGTTTGTATACACTGAACTTTTTTAAGATGGCCTTCTAAAAAGAAGTCACGCGGGTTTAGATCCGGAGATCGCGCTGGCCACTGAATATGTCCTCTTCTTCCTATCCACCTATTTGTAAAAATTCCATCTAAAGATTGACGAACATGTATGCCATAATGAGGTGGAGCACCATCTTGTAGCAACCAAATTCTATCGTTCGGTGCGTCCGGATTTTCTGCATTTGGAAATAAAACAGCTAACGCGGGAACAAGTTCAAACCTCAAAAAATCCAAATCCTTGTGCCATCAAAGAAAAAAGGACCAAGAATTCTGTCTCCTATAATTCCCGCCCACATGTTTACTTTTTGTGGATACTGTGTGTGTAATTCTTCCATCCAATGTGGGTATTGTCGCGACCAATAACGGGAATTGTGCCGATTTACAGCTCCATTTAAAGAAAATGTGGCTTCGTCGGAGAAGATAATAGAATTCACAAACTCTGGGTCGTTATGGCACCTGTCCATCATTTCTTGACAAAACAGAATTCTCCTATCAAAATCATCTTCTGATAATTCTTGAACAAGTTTAACCTTATAAGGATGAAATTTTTCTGTATGCAAAAAAAATATTCAGTACAGTTCCTTGACTAACATTATTATCCAGGGCTAATTGTCGAGTTGAAGTATGAGGATTTTCGGAAACTGTAAGCACAATGTCCAACATTTTATCGTCTGTTGCTATTTTTGGACGGCCAATTTTATCCAAATCTTTGACGTGGCCCTTTCTCTAAATTTTCTGTTAATTTTGGTCACCGTGGACCGCGTAACAGGTTCACGATTTGGATGTACAGTATTAAATAAAACGCACACATCATCATGAGTTCTCTTTTTATCGCATCATCATCAAAATTTCGATACGTTCAGTTTCTGTTAAACGTACCATGATAAGAAATTCGTATTTAACACAGGACACGGACTAAATTTTAATCACTTATTAATGCTAACTGTCACCGGATTGACATTACAGATTTGCATTTGTTCAATTTTAAACATTTTCCAACAATTGCCTACTATTGTCTTTTGTTTATCTTGCAATAAGTAGACCTGATGAAAAATGTTGTTAGTGACAAAAATAAATGTTTATCGTGATTGTTCTTGAAAGTTTTATTATGCCAATGTATAATATTTTTACATAGCTTTATAAAGAATAAAAAGCACTAAATGGTTATGCCATAAAGAGTATATGTTGCCATTTAAAAAAAATGTCGATGACGTCATAGCTAAAACATATGACAATCGAAAAAAAAATAAAAACGCCAAATTGTGGCAAATAACTTGATAGAAACTTTTTTTCGTAACGTTGTTGTTTAAAGCTGTAGCATCGATGTTACTTACTTTTTATTCACACTGTATACAGATTAGATGAAACCTCAAATTCGCGGCTTAGCATGTGAAATGGGACAGTAATTTTAGCCAAAAATTGAAGTTCCAACTTGTATATCAAGAAAAGACAATATGATATTTCAATGCTAAAAATGGTCGTATCTTTGCTTCAGCAATAAATTGTAGAAATTGCATCAATTTTGTGATTTACCTTTTTATATATTGCAAGAACTTTCCACTAAATGATGCAAACCCATTTAGAATATAACCCAATTAATAGCGGCTATTTGCTATTTTGGCAACTAAAAACAATCACTGCTACAGTAATAATTATTTATTACCGTTAATAATGTTTAATAATTAGTGGAAAAGTAACAATTGTAGACTAAGAAAAGCTAAAATCTAAAATTCGGCTACATTACAGTAATAAGATATTAATCTTACACTTATACAGGTTGTATTTAAATGAAGTAGCACAAATTATACTAGTGAATCTAGATCCAATTATAATACTCAACCTACCTTCATACAAATGTGTACGATTACGGAGTTACAGCCTTTACAAATATTGTGGAAACAATATCTGGTCCTTCCACCTGAGACGCTTCTGGTATACTTATTACAACGAAACTAGGCTCTAATCTGCAACCTTGGTGAGTAATATATGCACATAAAACATTCGTGTAACTATTACAATAATTATATGAAAAAAAGTGATTGGGCAAGTTTCGCTTTAGAAGGCTCTAACTTTGTAACTGTACACATTTATATATGGTTGAGTTCAATCATTTTATTTTTGTACCTAGATTCAGTGGTATAACTTGTGCTACTTCATTTAAATATATCCTGTATACGATGTTTAAATAATAAGTCAAATAATCAAATCCTGGGGGACCATACTACTTCCATTTTACATTTACTAATGTATTCGAGCACCATTTTAATGTAACATTATTTTTATTGTAAAAATAAGTTTTTATTTGTAGCGGCAGCTTCCAAGAATTCCACCGTATTCATAAATTCCTCGGACACACGGAATGCATTAATGTAGGAACGACGTTTTCCCAGCGATACGAACAATGGAATCAGTTTTCTCCAAGATGATGTCACGTCCGCTGGGAAAGCAAGAAGGGTCGGAAACGCATTTCAAGAATACGAAGACTACCACTTTTACACCCACACTACTAGGGAGAAGTCGACACATTTATTTAGTGCAACCAACGCTAAAAATTTATAGATTTTAGCATTTCTTTTTAAGTTGTTAATTTACAATTACATAATACAAAAGAGTGTTAAATATAATATTAGTCCTTTCAATGGCGCCGAAATCGGGCTTTGGCTACAAACATATGTTTGGCATCCCTGTCGTTTGTCGACTGTCTTCCTATCTATTCTTGATTGATTCTCTTGGTTTTCAGCCTTCCATTTGTCTTGTGAGTGCTCTTTTTGGCTTTCTTGGATTGTCCAACCTCATGACATGCCCAGTCCATATTAGTGTTTGCATTCTGATAAACATTTCTATTTGTGGTTCTTTTAGATGTTGGTGTATTTAGTGGTTATATCTGGTCCTCCAAATTCAATTATCTTTCATTGAGCCATAGCTAGTATCCGGCAAAGAATTTTAGAATTTTTCTTTTGAATATATTAACTGCAGGTTTCACTTCTATAACATCCTGTAGGGCCTACGAGGGTCTTAATGGTATTTTGTGTGTATATACTCTTTGAAGGCTGAAAGTATGGCATAATATGATTTGCTGGTTAGTAACTGTTAATTTGGTTGTTTGTAAACAATTTTTTTTAATTATGAAATATTTGAAAAATTGTATTAGATGTATTTTGAATGTCAAACAAATTACTTTTTTACCAGTTGGCTGTAGATTATTTTAGATTTAGAATTAGAGGAACCAATACTTACAGCAGTGAGTAACATCGTAGGAAGCTTGGTAGGGCAGCGGTCCAGCAGTCCACTCACAAGAACTCAGTTCGAATCCTGCTGAGGATAGCGTTAAAAAAATTCCTATCACTTAGGATCGATAATCGAACAGGTGAAACCATTATTCGTTGGGTTACAATTCCGATTATCCAAAGCGGACCGCGAACAGTAAATACACATGCTATACACCCACGTACAAGATACCTCTCTGTTGTAAAGCAACAGGAAACTACCACAGAGAACATATTAATGAAGTTAAGCGAACATGCATATTCTAGTGCATATCTACATATTATTTGAGTATGGCACTATAATAAACAGAAATAACATTAAATTGTTCAAACTATACTGTTTACATATTTTCCGAGGTTTGTTACGGGTCAATCGAGCTTTTCCGACGACCCGTAACCAGATAGATAGAAAAAGGCCTACAGCTTAGCTCAGAGGAGTAGGGGGAGTTCGTGAAAATCGCTTATGGGAGAAAATCTTTAGTTGTGTACAGGGCGAGTCAAAGTTAGTGGGCGCCACCTTCCAAATCCAGCTGACTGTAGGTCCTCGTGGAAGGCCGAGAAGCGAACAGCTTACGAGAATGCAACCTACCTTTATTGTGCCTCCTCCTATATATTTGGAGCTTGCAAAATTTTTACACAAACAAATACAGAGTACACAAAAATAAAAGAGGCAGTAAATTTTAAAACACATATAATGAAATTATTGAAATGGCGATAAAAAAAGAAAAGACAGGAAATGGCATTTTTATGAGTTTACAAATAATATTTGAACGTTCAAGAAAACAAAACTCGTCGCCGTTGGTACACAATATTTAGGATATTTCAATGAATCTGTGTGGCCAATGGCGTAGAGTTTACACGAAAAAATACAGTATTAATATCATTCACAATTAACAATAAACAATTGGCGACTGAAGATCGCTTTTAGGTTGCATACAACAAGTTCAATATCACGAAATTTTGCAAGTTTGAGCGAGAAAAAAAAGGTTTATTTTACACAAAAAAAACTGGTTCTTTACCTTGGATTTCGGTAGAGGCAGGCACAATGTAACGGTGATTTCCAGATGCAGGAAAATACGTTGATTTCAACAGGCTAACGTCGAACGATGGTATAAAAAAATAGCCGCAGAGGGACGGGAGCTGGCTTTCAAAATTAATCCGCCCAACGGCGATCGGTAAATTACCAAGAATTGCCTTTACCGGGGTTGAATCCAGTGCTTCCTTTTTAAATCCGGCAGTAGCCGATGGTCTGTTTAGTACCCCTTGGTAAAACAGCGAGACGGAACACACATAACGGACACCCCTTGAAAAAAAAACCCAAAAGCCGCCACTTGCAGCACTCGATATATTTATGGCCCTCCCCTGAAGATGTAATTTGGTAAGACACCGAGTAATGAAAGGTGGAAGACTGACTGACGTAAAAACCCAATGGGAATCTGCACCTCCCTCAAAAGATTGCACCATATTTCGAAACGTTATGAAATGTTCTAGAATAAGGGACACGTGAGTTCTCGGAAGCGCTTAAGGTCACGCGCGAGAAAAACAAAAGTCGGCAATTTTAACACAAAAGGAATTGTTAACATATGTCAAACTTAAAAAGACAACAAAATAGCGAAACGGTAACCCAAAATAAGACTGCAATTAAAATATCGTTATTAATTCTTACGAAGCGGCAAACAAATTACGGAATTAATTCATATAAAGCGGCAAATTTGAAAATATCATAACAGGTTTAAGATGACATAATAGTAATAATAGTCTTCCTTTATAACGCCACGACGCCCGTTGGCGGCGTGGGCTCCCAACGTTTGCATGCCAGTTTCTGGGAATTTTTAAATTTACGGAAAGTTTGGCATATTGGCTATAAATTGTGTCATCGGAGGCCCTTTGTTCCCGCCTTTCAAAGCTGCAGAACTTCCAAGTCACACGTGCAAGCGACTTTTGGTTGGAGTGCTAAAAGAAACTCTTTTTAAAAAGATTTGTTTTATTTTTTACACTCAAACAAATATTACAAATAGTGGAGAGAAATACTTGTTTCGTCTTTGACGATTAAATACCCTCTGAATTAACGTTATAAAAGCGCTTATAAGCTAAACTTGCTAGATAGTCGCTATTATCTACCAAGATAATGTTATCTTTGCACTTCCTTTGAATAAGCATCTTTATTGTATATAACTCCTCCATCGTCAGTTTATTTTACGTTTGAAGATAAGTAAAATATACATATGTTACTTTAAAATTCGGCTTCTGCCAGTTGGTTAGGTTGAATGTTTTTGACATTAATTAATTTAGTCAGTTTATTCATAAGAAGTGATTTTTTATAATAACACAATAAACATAAGATTACAATTACTATAATTATTACAATAATTAAAACTAAGGCAATAATTGACATGATTGAGTACGGCTTACTTACATTATCAGGTTCCAATACATTTATCTCTTTCTGAATTAATACTTGATTGATAACAATGTTTCTTGTATTAATCGAGGGGCTT
>JABXWE010034918.1:0-17015 GCA_014611495.1 Limonius californicus
CAAAAATAACATCGAGTGTAAAACATTCATGCGCTACTAGATTAAAATGTTAGTTTGCTTTTTGATAGGGAAAGAAATGAATTTTTAAGAAAAACGAAATACTATCGTAAAAAGAATGTTTTTAGGATCTCAATAATAAAAAAAATGATGACATTCCATTTAAAAAAAAAGTTGAAAGTCGCCATTTTGAAATAATTCGTCCAATTGAAAATCTGATATCACCATCGTGTAGAGAATGTCCTGAAAGATATTACTGCCAAATATTTTGAAAGTAGTACCCATAGTGTGGCTAAAAAAAATAAGGCGCTTACTCTGAAACAGGCATTGGATCTACCTGTTCGTGATGGTCGTAAATTAACAACAATTAGTATAACATATTTAAAAATAATTCGGACAAAAAACTAACGAACTAGTTTTTTATAGTATTTGGCTTTGAAGCTATTCTACCAAAGATATTCGAGTTCGATTCCGGGTATTTTTAAGCCTTAGTTTGAGTATTAGGTGGATCTAAATAATGTACGTATAGAAACGCAATCCCTTACAACAGTAATAAATTATTTGTTTACTATTTTATTAAATATTTATTGAATTTCTCATGCAAACTCAACGGTGTTATTGTCCTCGGCTGACGAGATGGCGTGAAGGAGCGGAAGGAAAGGAATTTCATTTCTTAGAAGGAATGCAAAGACTAAACAAACTTGCAGCGTCTACTACCTGCTTTGAAACATTTACGGGGTGATTACACATAAGCATTACAATTTTCCCGAACATGAAGAATCAATCGAGTTCAGTCTTGCTGTTATCACTTTTGCATTATTTCGTACTATAATTTAGTGCAGCATATTCTCAGTGCGGAAGAAAAGTTTTTATGCAGAATGGTAATGCAGGGATTCCGTTGTCAACTGGGCGAATTTTCTGGGAAAAACGCATTAAGCCGCATTCCTGTCTCGTGCCATTTCGTCGGCCGAAGTCAATACCGCTATCTCTAAGATGTACATTTCTAAAACAATCTCTGCTTAGTACTACTATGACATCTACAGTCACCAAGAAAGGCAATATCATAACCAAATTCGGTGGGTTAACCATACGTTAGACTAACCTTGAAATATTCTGAACTGTTCTCAAAAACTAAGATGCAGATTTATTTGTACCTATAAAGTATTCCTCTTTTTTTGACAGCATAATTTCACTATTAATAATAACGCCAAAAAGGGAGCTAAACTAATAATTTAATGCATAGTAATATGACAACAATAAAATTTATCAGATATATATTTATCTTTTTTTAGGTAAATCCTAACAATCATCCAAGATGGTGGACAACTTAGGATTTCGGGATTTAGAGAAATCCCAGAAACTGGGACGTTCCATTAGTGCCAATGCGCAATTGGAAAGCTTTCCACTTTACAAAAGTCACCCCCGACCTGTTTTGCAATGGAAACGAGGTCAGCTTGATCCAGAAGAGATGTTGGAGGAAGAGTATCCTTCCGAGGATTTTGAGTACGTGGAGTGTGGACCATCTCCTCCATCTGACCACATTTATGAAAGTTTTGAGGAGTTCTCCACCGGCAGTGACTTTACAGTTCAAATTTGCCTCGAAACCATCAAGCTGAATCTCCATGAACACTTGAAGTCTTGTTCAGGTCGCCATCAGCTTTTGGATGATATTGAAAATAAGACAACAACGCAAGATAACCTAACAGAGGCCTTTCGGTCTGCATCCAAGTACGAAATCAACATAGCCTTTCTTTGGTCGGCCCTACTGAAACGATGGGACCTCTTAGATGGACTTTTAATAATTGGAGCACAGATAATGTACTGCGAACCATACCAAGGGTTGAGTGCCTTACATTTGGCGGCTTTCAGCGGTTGCATAGCAGGAACACAATTTTTAATAGCTCGAGGAGCCGATGTTAATGCATGCTTCAAGTGCTACACTCCTCTCCACTGCGCTGCTTTTGGAGACAGCCCCGAAACTGCCATGGTGCTTCTTAACAATGGTGCTAGAGTCTCTGCTCTGACATCCCACCCTAACAATTGTCACGAAAGTGTTCTTCATTGTGCTGTTCGTGCTAATGCCATAGCGTGTGTTCGGCTGTTAATTGCCGAAGGTGCTGATGTTGGACAGGTTGAGCATGCTGGCATGTCGCCCATCCATTTGGCTGCTGATCTGGGACACGTGCAGTGTCTCAAAATCCTGTTTGAAATTAAAGGAACTAATGTTAATGCCAAAACGAAGGAAAAGGAGTTGACAGCCCTGCATTTGGCTGCTGAAGGTGGATATGTTGATTGTGTAGAGCTACTTTTAGACAAAGGTAGGTACAGTCTTTTATGAATTACACGTAATTCGTTTCCATTTCATGAAGTTGTTTTGTACGGGTATCTACTATCCATTTCATGAGATATACGTGTATTTGCAATTTCTGACCAGAATGAATTTTCAACGTAACCTGGATTTAATGTTGCATGGCTTAAAATCGAACAATCAATTATTCCAGAACCTGTAATCTTTTAACATAATGACGTAAAGGTCTAATCTAAACCATATGCGGACTTTATTTATGTGTCCTACGTCGCCTAGTAATGTCTTCTGGAATTATAGATCGCTGATAGTTGGCTTAGATTAAATTACTGTTAGTAGTCTAACCTAAGCCATCAATCCAAAGAAAACGGCAGACAACACTTATGCCTGCAAGAATTGTTGACTTGTTTTAGTTTGCCCTCTGTTGTTGTCTTTGTGCGCTAATGTTTATGTTGGTCCTACGTCGCCATATTTCTGAGGTAACATTGGAATACATATATATATATATATATATATATATAAGGTTTGTTCCAACACCTCGATAAACCGTTCATCACACGGTCATGCGCATGCGTAATAGATCAAACATGGTCCGTTTTATCTATTGCGCATGCACGTGACCGTGCGATGAACGGTTTCTCGAGATGTTGGAACAAACCTTATAGCTACAATATATGTTTGACATCTGACTCCCCCACCATTTTGGTAGCGATAAGGTACCTCCAAATATGAAATGCCGTAATGAAGGTATGCTACTGTACAGTTTTACAATTTCGCAAATTTTAACTTCGCAAAATTAAAGTAAATATGGATTACAGGGAATAATTAACCTCAAAAAGCCTCAATAACTAATTAAGGGAAAATAAAATCGCTTTACATTTTGATTTTCTTATCTTATCTTCTGATTCTAAGCCAATGGCCTGTTAATTTCTTACAATGGAGTAGGTTCTGTGAGCCCTCTTATAAATTTTGCACTACCTCCATAATATATTATTGTGGAATAAGGTGGGTCACGGTTGTATGGAGAAAAAAAAATTAAGTGATTGCTATCGAGCACAGCAAGAAAAGGATGCCAAATGATGTCAAAACTAAATTTTATAAGTAATATTTATTTATTATAAGAAAGGAGTTACAAAAAAGATATTATAATTGTTATAATAATAGGTTTAATTAGCGCGAAAATCCTTCTTGTTATCGAATTTCGGCATGGCTTTTCGAGATTGTATCTGGGCTGTAATGAAGCCCTTTCTCGGATTTTTTACATAATGTAGCTGAAGCTTCTGTTACAGTCTTGACTACTCTTTCAACTGCTTGTATGTGACATGGCAGGCGTAGTAAAAGCAGTTCTCCCTCTCCTTCTTGTGCGACAAACACTTGGATGTCTTCGTCAGGTATCGATTTCAATATTGGTGGTTCAGTAATATTCTCCTGCTGCCAGTCAATAAGATCGTTATAAGGTGATGCATCAAAGTTGGAAGTTGGAACAGTCGGGGTCTATTTTTTTGAATGCTGTGGGCTTTCAAAATGCGACGGGCTGCCAGTTAAACGAATGTATGGTTGATACTCGCTCAGCATTGCGAGCAATAAATTTTCAGGATGTGAGAAGTAACTGTTTCTTTGAATTACTGGATCGATTATGGCTTTTAGTTCTGTGGGCAAATATCTAGTTGCAGCGATGAGTTTTGATAGCAAACCAGGTTGGAGCGTAAACCTTGACGATATACGTTGCAAGAATAATTAAGTTTTCTGAAATAGCTTCCATCGAAACATACAGACGTAGGATTCGATTAGCACGAGTTAGCCATCGGGCATGAGACATTTTGCCTGGCGATTTGTTTCCTAAATCGTTAGGAAATATGCCTGTTGTAACCGCTGAGACTATTCTGTACAAATATTTTTGGTCTGTGCTAATATCTTCAGCAGCTAACTCGGGTAACTCTGCGAGGATGGGTTGAAACTGAACAACAAGCCTTTTTTGACAGTTTTCCAGGTCTTTGCCGATTGTCCCAGAAAATGTCTGGGGTCCTGATGTGCTGCCATCAATATGTAGGAGTGACGGAACGGTAATTCATTCATATGCAGAAGGCAGATAATCCACTGTAACTGTTTATTCAATCTTTTTTCAAGCAGGCGTATGGTACCGCCATATTTACCAACGTTCACGTTTGTTCCGTCACACTCCACCGCCAGCAAAGATTCCATAGATATTTCTGCCTCCAAGAAGAAATGGGGATTGCTTGTTCTATGCATTTAGAAGTGCCAAAAGCTGGTGAAATATAACTCGAGAACTTTGAGTCCGGTTCCTTTATCAATAAAATATGCTCTTCAAGAATGCTCTGTCTATACATTTTCCCGTCCTTTTCTGATATAATTAAAGTTTTGTCTTTCCGTCCGTCGAAATATAAACCCGGTATTTGCAGGACTTTGTCTTGTTTCGCTATACATTTTCTTGTTCTCTTGCGTTCCCGGCGAGTTTATTTTTATCAATAACTTTTGAAGTGATAGTGTGAAGAACTGCTGAATAATAGCTGCCCCAGCCCTATCTGATATTCCATATCTATCGCATGTTCTTGATAGTAAAGCGTAGTCTACTGTAATATTTGTATCAGTACAATCAGTAGGCTGATCAACAGAAGTCGCCATTGGGACTTGTGAATGTGGCTGGAATACGTCATCATCAAGGTCCGATTTACTAGATTCGGATGAAATCCACACATTGCGCTTCTCTGTGCTTTCTTTCTTAGGCTGAAACGGTGATTTTGCCCTCAGCATTTTCCTTTTCAAAGTGTTGGTTATTTGATTCGTTGTAATAACATATACGATTCCAATTACTATTCTTCTAGTGGTTCGTTGGTCGATTAGGAAGCTTTGCTCTCTGACAGGTACTTTTTTCTGTCGAGGGCAAGTACACTCATCGATGTCTTACACTTGCGGGAAGAAATGTCAAACAAAGCTTTACTGGTGCGGCGGAACTCTTCTAATTTCTTCTCCGGTATTTTTGGGTGAGATTTTAGAAGATTTTTGCATTTTAGATGATATGCCTTCAACATCGCTTTCACTCGTTTATGTACGACAATAGGAATAGAAGCTTTTGCCCATATTTCTTCAATTCTTGCCACCACAATGTCCGCTATTTCCTTATACATGGGTCAATTCTTAGTTTCGTTATCACGTTGTATCTTGTGCCGGTTCCACTCGTAGAACTTCATAACATCTTCGTAGGTTGGCAACATATTGCCTTTTATATCACTTGAATCACCATACAACGGACATTTCCACTTGGTACGAGTACGATCCATGTTGAAAGAGCGCGAGCAAGTGCAACTTAACCTCTCACTTAATTAGCCGCAACGACAATGGATGGAAGACGTGCGAGATGTGTCTTACACAACGCGCTATTGACGCATATTACCCCCACCCCTCACACCTACATATATGAAGAAAGCAACGTTTATTGGTTGTATTTCTTAAATAGACTATGCTAGCTGTCTAATTTAATCAAAAACATAATTATAACATGATTCTAAGTACCCATCTAATTTTCAATCTGGAACATACTTAGAAAACGAAAATTTCTCGAAGCTTTGATTACAATCCTTAGGCACTTAGACTTATCAAAATGTAATAAAATTTCACACATGTTATTTCGACGCCATTTAGCACCTTTTTAACGCTGAGCCCCTTGAAAAAGTAGAAAAAAAATGACTCACCCTATTGTGGAACTTGCGATGGCGCACCAACCCTGGGGGACCGACGGCTTTAGGTGCTCTCCGAGGCACCGAGATAGCAGCGTGTTAGGGTAGGTTTTCACTCACCCCTCGAAGAGGTGAACGCGCGGGTCGTCGCTTAATTTTAAATACTGTTAACCACCACCCGCATTTCTCAGCGTCGTTATTACATAGAAAGACAATATTGACTTTATTACAAACACTGTCAAAATGGCGTAAGAGAGTCAATACATAACATTGGAATAATGGATTTCATGAAATACATAGTAACATAACCATTTCATGAAATGGACAATTACAGAAAATGAAATTGACATGAAACTTTTATGATTTAGAACTTTCTTCATTGCATTTTTTTTCTAGGTGCTGATGCAAATGTGAGAAATCATCGAGGACAGACGCCCCTTCACTTAGCAGCTCGTTCCCAATCAGTGGAATGTGTAGAAACACTTCTGAGAAAAGGAAATGCTGACCCAAATGTTGGAGACCACGACAAACGGACACCCTTGCATGCTGCAGTAGGAAAAGCAGCAAGATCATATGATATTATAGAAGTTTTAGTTAGTTGGGGTGCAGATGTGAATACTAAGGACCAGTATGGTTATACCCCTTTGCACATAGCAGCTTTAAATGAACTGTCACAGTGTGTGGAGATCTTAGTTTTCCACGGGGCTGACGTCACAGCAAAGTCAAAGTTTGGTATGACAGCCCTTGGTATAATAACCAGAAAAACTCCAGCGTCTCTTGCCATGATCAATCAAAAATTGGACAGTGCAATTACCTTGCATCATCACCCAGAATCGTCCAACCGTGAAGTGGAGATGAGGGTCGATTTCAGAAGCATTTTACAACATTGTCACCCAAGGGAAATAAGTTTCCTTAACACCTTCGTGGACGAAGGCCAAAAAGAAATTTTGTTACACCCTTTGTGCGCCGCTTTCCTCCACTTAAAGTGGGAAAAAATACGTAAATACTACATTGCAAGAATGTTCTTCTGTTTCATTTTTGTTTTGAGCTTATCCCTCTATGTTTTGACTGCTTTAGCCCACAACTGTTATAACCTTGGTAAAAACACCAACAGTACAGACCCAAAAGAATTGATCGAATCAATGAATAAAAATTTGAATAACACTGACCCGAAAGATATAATGGAGCTGTGTGAGAAAAAATCCATTTTGGGTCACATGTTGAGAAATAATCCTTTTGTGATTGAGTTGCAATGGTTTGTTTTGGTGGGAATAACAGCTTGTGAAATTTTAAGGAAAATTTATGGCTTAGCTGGATATCCCTCCTTGAAAACATACCTTTCATATCCAGAGAATCTCATAGAGTGGTTTGTAATAGTAAGCGTGTTTGTTATATCATTTGTTTATACTAATCGAACATATATGTGGCAGAACCATATTGGAGCATTTGCAGTTTTGCTGGGTTGGACCAATTTAATGTTGATGGTTGGACAGCTACCTGTTTTTGGTTCATATGTGGCAATGTATACAAAAGTTCTAGGCGAATTTGCTAAGTTATTACTAGCATATTCGTGTCTTCTAATAGGTTTTGGCATAAGTTTTTGTGTCATATTTCCTGAATCAAATACATTTGCAAATCCCTTCATTGGTTTAATAACCATCTTGGTTATGATGACGGGTGAGGTAAATTTGGAGCTGTTGGTAGACGATGATCCGGATGATCCTCCCTTTTTGCTTGAAATCACTGCCCAGGTTGCTTTCGTGTTATTTTTATTATTTGTGACAGTCATTCTTATGAATTTGCTTGTTGGTATTGCAGTTCATGATATTCAAGGCTTGCAGAAAACAGCAGGTTTGTCCAAATTGGTTCGGCAGACAAAACTAATATCCTACATGGAATTGGCTTTGTTCAATGGATACCTCCCTAAATATATACTAAATGTACTTCATTTAACTGCACTTGTATCTCCGAGAGCTTACAGGGTGGTTTTGAATGTTAAACCATTAAATCCTCGCGAAAAACGGCTGCCTCGAGACATATTAAACGCCGCCTATGAAATTGCAAAGCAAAGAAAAAATTTCGGTCACACTATATCATACAGTGGGAGCACATCTGCCACATGGAAGAAGTGGTTTAATAATAATCTGGATCAAAATAGCGAAAATGCAGCTGAAAATACTCCCCTCAACATAAACAATTTGCAGAACAAAGTTGAGGAGAGTAATAAACAGGTAGAAAATCTATGCTCAGAAGTTCAAGAGTTAAAGAATGCGATTGGTCATACTCATCGAGTTGTGGAACAGCTTCTAATCATTTTGACGCAGAAGAATAATTCATCTAAGTGCTGACACATTTTTACTCATAGGATAAATTACCTTGCCTACTGTATAACATTTTATATTCTGTTTAAGATGTTGTTTAATTTATAAATCGATAAGTATATAAAGTATTAATATCTAGATTTAATTTTCAGCTTATTAACCAAAACGACTATAAACTAGTAATGCTAAATTTTTGGAGATTAAATGCTAAGGTATTGTTTTATACCAGTAAACTATTTTATTTATATAGCACTAATCAAATATATGGGGTGTCCCAGATGTCATTGCTAATTTAGCCCATCTAGGACCATCTTTAAAAATACGAAAAAAACTTGGATTTTTCAACAAATAAACGGTTATTGAGGGTCATAAAAATACATTATAATGAAAAAAAATAACAAAAAAAATTGGTTAGTACTTTTTTTCGGTTGCGTTAACGCAACATTGGGAATATTATTATTATTAGCCCGCAACATCCCATTGTTGGGCAAGGGCCTCCCCCATAAGAGGGGTTGTTGATCTACTCTCCCATAGTGATCAATCCTCATGGGAGAGAGGCGCCGCGTTTACGCAACCTTCGCGTCACCCATCCAAGTACTGACCGGAGACTACGCTGCCTTAACTCTCCTGATCGTACATGAACGGGCGACGAATGTGCGCAACCCGGGACCCATTGGGAATATACACTACAAAAAATATTTTAATTGCGATAGGTTTTAAAACAATGCGAATGTAAAGGAACTGCACATTTGTTGCCCATAAATACAGTTGTGCTTTTGCACACTCTGCAGCACCTTCTCCAGTTTTCGCTATTTCGTTCGATTGTATGTCCATTTTGCAATCAAAGGTAAGGACACGGTAGAACCACGTCCTCTAACTGATTGAACCTTTGGTTTGTTGGCACTAATAAGGCTCCTTGCCAGTTGAGACCTGAAATCCATCTGTGAAATGGGCTTCTCTTTATATACAAGTCGATATAGTTTCCAAGCATTCACCATTGCACTGTCCAATATATTTATGAATAATGGCCACCACCATTTCTTGCCACGTATTTTTATGCGGTAATTTGTCACTGCGTTGTCATGGAGATCAACACCTCCCATGTATTTGTTATACTCTGCAATTATATTTGGTTGTGGTACAAAGACATATTTTTTTCTTTACGATTATATCGTTTCACTAACACATTGGGTTCTGCGCATTCACAGTTTGTTGTCATTGTTACCACAGAATTGTCGTTCCAATGTACCACGCTTATTTCGTTTACATGGTCGTAACGTGAATCCATTGTACCACGCGGTTTTTTTCCGATGGACTTACAAGTCTCTAAGGGACGTTTCAGTAATCTGTTTTCACTCACGGTTCCAGTGGCAAAATATCCTTCATTTTTTAGATGAACCAACAACTTGTAACTGATAAAGAAGTTATCGAAATATACTTTATGAGCCAGTCTGTTCTTTAAAACTTTCAGGAGATTGAGGACAGCTTCTTCACCTAGACCAAATATCCTTTTCTCATTTTTAGCAGTTTTTCCAGCATATGGTGTAAATTGATGCAAATACCAATCACTAGAAGTTAGACACCACAATTTAAATCCGAAGCATACCGGCTTTCCCTCCAAAAACATTTTGGCAGAATGGCTACCAAAGTAGGGCACCATCTGTTCATCAATTGAGAGATGATGTCTAAAAATGCCATACTTTAAGAAATTGCTATTGAGAAGATCAATCAGGGGTCGAACTTTCGCAAATTTGTCATCTTTATCTAACTGATCATTATTTGCGAGATGAATATTCTGCTTGATTTCCATAAATCTATTTCGAGACATTGCATTTTTTACAAATGCAACACCCGTGACCTCATCGCTTGACCATTACAGTTTTAGTTGTGGAAGAGTGTGATAACCACTCGAAATTAGTATTCCCAAAAATATTTCTAGGTCACTCTGATCTATAAAAAACTGAGAACGGTTAGTATCTCGCGCATATTTTATGGAATTGAAAATAATTGCCTCCATAACAGTTTTATCAAACATTTGTTTGAAAAGATCAAATTCAGATTTTCCGTATAGTTCTTCAACAATATTTTTGAGATCTCTCTCTTCATTTGGAATGGTGTTTTTTTCATAGTCCACTGATGTTCTGCACCAAATAACATCTTCAACTTTTGGAATTTTATTTGGTGGGGGTAAAATATCCTCATGTGGTACGTCATCCTCAATCCCAATTTCATCGTCGGTAAGCAATATCTCAAAGATACCGGCCACATCCAAAGGTAAGTTTTCTACACCACCCACAACATCATTATCAATGTCTTCTTCGTCAGTCAGACCATCAACGTCGGATGGTATATAGCAAACATCAATTTCCTCATTCAGATCAAGACCTTCTATTCTACAATTGCCTCTAATTCTCTCAGAGTTAGTGGCCTTTTTGCGTCACTATATTTCGTGTTACTCTAAGTCTAAAACATCTACAGGTCATACACATGAAAGTTACAAATTAATGTTATATTTACCATGGTATAAAACTTAACTGTAAAAACGATCAAACTTGAGCAAAATCTACTGCTTTCGTCAATACTGTATCACAAAATAATTGATATATATACAAACTTCTTCGACAGCGAAACACGTTTAGAGCAAAGTTGAGGTTAGGTAACTCGCCGGTTGCATCGAAAATCCCAATGGTGCGTTTTCGCAACGTTGTAATTCGGTGCCTTTAAACAAATATTTGTTGAAAATAATGATTGAATTTTTTTCTGGGTATTATGATTTGAAATATTTTTTATCCAACACAGCTTCAATATAATAACACACAGTTAACACTACGTTATTTTATGAGGTATTCAGTTTAGAAGGTTTGTCCAGAAAATTTGGAGCCATTTGTTAATATTTTTTTATAAGTAGTAATACGATTATTCTGTAAAAAAATTCTATCGGCATTTCGGAGTATTTGTAAATGTAGTGCTAATCATACTTTGTCAAAACAATTTCTTCTTCTGGATTTAAAAAAATTTATATTTATTGCGTTAACGCAACGATGGGAATAAATGGGTAACTATTTTTAATAATAAGCCAATTAAATACTACACTGATGGGTCCATAATTATGTCAATTTGATAAATAACTAAATAAATAGTATATTTCATTAGGAGTCTGGAAATAAGGATTTTTCCGTGCGCGCGTGACAAATTCTCGTGTGAGGCGAAGCCAAAAAAAAGATCAATATTTCAAGATATTAAAAATATAACTACAGCAGGCTTTGCTAATTGAAATAGTAGAAACATTGATATATCCATTTACTGCAAATGCCTGAAATTAAACATCCCAAAAGTTTTACGAATTATATTTATAACAAAATACGTATTAAATTTTACAACTTTTATTTTAAAATCTGGTGATGTAGTACTTTAGCAATGATATCTAGAACACCCTGTTAGTAATTGAAAACATTTATTTGTTCTAGTTTTTAAAAAGTTCTAAACTATATACTCAATACATTCCTCTTACCTCAGCCTGCATAGATCTCCCCTTGAAATAACATATCTGAAACTCCTTGCTTTAACACAGCTGTGATCTGTTTTATGTTAAAATGGTAAAATTATTTTATATTAGTAATAGATAATTAACAATATTGTATGTAAACACTAATATCCTAGTCGTCCTACTAGAAGTGCCTTATATCTTATCACCTCCACTGCAGAATAGATTTTCGTACACATAGTACGTATGTGATATTAGAATGTATTGGTTGTGAGAAACGTCTGGTCTACAGTTTATTGATTTCATTTTTAAGTTGGACTTTATTTGGATGATAGGTTTGTTACAAATTTAATACTGAAAGACTAACTTTAACGGTTTGTGGTTATGGAATCTTAGATCTAAATAGAAATTTTAATCTAAAGAATTACACTGAGACATGTTTGATACAGCAAATCTATCAAAAATGGTCTGTGTTAAAATGAAATGCTCAGGTGCTATATTATGTAATATCACATATTTTGTAGATCATGATTAAATTTAATTATTGTATTATGTTAACATATTATGTAAAATAGAAAATGTATATATTTTTTTATGTGTATATAAACATTACCCCAAGTTTTCTGTTTTATTTTGTTACGCCCTTTTTTTTCTATTCTGTAATATTGGTTGAGGTCCAAAATCCACCTCGCAACTACGCCTCTGGTCTGGTAGGAAGTTAACAATAATTGACACACGTTAGCGTCCCGGAAAACCCACTCGGAGAAGGGCGGGTTCAAAATACAATAAAATTGAACCTAATTAGTGGGTCGACGAACTAAGCAAAGGTAAGACTGTTTTTTTTTCGACTACCCAGTAGATGGAATCTGGCAAGGAAGAAAAAATAGTTTCCTCGAACGGAGTGTCTTTAAATTGGAAATTTAAATTCCCTAGAACGTGTTTTCCCCTATTATGGAAAACTAACTCCCTCGCTTGAGTAGTGAAGATCGGGAAGAAAATACTTTCCAAGTCGTTATACCACTTATTAATTTAGATCACACCCCACGTGCACTCGTTAAGAAAACAATCATTCCAAAGTTTTTTAATACGGGAATTGTACCCAAAAATCCCTCTCCCTTGTAATCCAGAAATCCAGTTCGTGCTGCCCACAGTGACGGAAATGTTATAGGTTCCGACAAATATGTGGACGTACTAAATAGGTAAATAGGGTTGCATACAAATAGGCGCAGAATTCGTTATAATTTCTTAAATCTGGTTCAGTAATTAAAACAAAATAATCCTATAAACAAGTTGAAAAATTTCCATACAAAAAAGGTTACATATTGTTAATAATCAAGATTAAGCACTTTTACTTTTTCTAGCTTTTATTCCCCCTGATATTTACGGATATGCTAAATAAAGTCGATGTAGAAGCCCATGTAGAAGGAGGAGGACCCTCTGGACAAGCTGGAGCCATCAGATGGGGTATAGCATGGAGTTTAAGAAGTTTCGTTGATCAAGACATGATTGAAAGGATGAGATTAGGTATAAACATTTTATAAATAAAATTATAAGAGATTTCCCCAAGTAAAAGAATTCTTGCTCATGTTCATAATATTTGAAGTTTCGAGTAAAATGGTAAATTCCCGACTTTTGATAATACCAAGAAAGGCAATAGCTATAAAAATATGGTATACATTTTTCCCAATGTTTATATTTAAACTTAAAAATAATAGGAAAAAATTGGTATTCCTTTTAACTTAATGGTATATATAGCTGTATCAGTAATAATACTAAGGACGTGCGTTTTGTGAAGTAAATACGGTAATTGCAATTAATAAAAAAAATTACTGTTACAGTTGGACCAAACTTTTAGTAGCGAATGTTAAGCCGTTGACTTAAAGATAAGCTGCAATTGTTAGGGTCTTTCAATATACCGATAAAGTTTTAGACAAGCTATCAGCCAAATTTATCCGCCTTGTTACGGTATTTTCTGTCTTTCAATCGTCCGACAGTCTGCGTCAGAGGTTAGTTTACTTATTCCATAGGATAAACTTAACGGCAGTAGAAGCAGCCGACAGTACTTTATCGGTCGGATAATGCAGCTACGAATGTGTACGAGGCGATACTATTATATAATATAATATAATACAATTTTTGGGTGTAGTAACTAATAAATACATAAATTTTACAAATTGAAGAAGAAAAAATTTGTACTCTTGTAAATGCAGACCGCAGACTTATCGTCGTAATCATTTTGATTTTTAGGATGATTTAAATTTTTCCGAAGTTTTAAGTTAAAGAAAACCACTGTTCAAACATTACTGGAAGAAATGCAAATAAATTAGCAAATTTAAATCCCATACTTTACTGCCTCGACACTGCGCAAGCGGCAGTGGCGTAGCCAGAGTTGGACCTTGGGGAGGGATATAGTAAAAAAAAAAACCGCGGGCTTAGCTCTCAACGTCTACCTGTAGTAACTGTTTACGTTTTTTTTTATAGATTGTATGGAAAAAAAGTGCAAATATTAAAGAATACTTAATGAAAACAATATTTAGAATACTAATCTTTATTCAACAAAAAACATTACAAACCAAAATCTAGGCCGCGTGGTGTTTTGGCCAGTTCGTTAAATATTTCATATACATTCAAACCTCTTTAACTCGAAGTGGTAGGGTAAGTAAAAAGAATCGACTTATCGAATTTTTAAATAAATTTGTACTGATTTTTTTATGTTCATACATATGTATTTATTTAAGAATAACACAAACATAGTTACAAATTTTGTTTAAATTGCTTAAAAATAATAGTCCGAAATTTTTTGCTGTTTTTTATTCTTATACTGAATTTTTTCGCAAAACTTGTCCAACATTCTTATAAAACACTTCCTCAAACACGTTTTCTTGGGCACTTAAAAAATAGATAACTTGTCCACTGCTTCCCTAGGGTCGCTTGTGGTCGGAATGGA
Source organism: Limonius californicus (assembly GCA_014611495.1). NCBI lineage: Eukaryota > Metazoa > Arthropoda > Insecta > Coleoptera > Elateridae > Limonius > Limonius californicus. The sequence goes on from JABXWE010034918.1 coordinate 14,750, forward strand.
AACGGTCTCGGCGTTGGTTTCACTATCTTCATAATCATTAGGTTCCTTTTGATTTAAAACCATTTCCACAATCTCCTGATCACTGGGATGTTCGGCTACTGGTAAATTGCTGTCTACTTCGACATAACTTTGAAATGTAAAATCTGTAAACAACCCACTCTGTTTCAGCAGAGTAGCACAAACGGAAAGTGGTAAATCATCATCATCATCCCAGATTGTTTCCCCCACAATTTCATTTTCGTCACATTTAAATCCCGCGTTTTTAAAGCAATTAGCGATGGTAGCCGACGTCACTTCACTCCAAGCTTTATCAATTTCTCTAACGCAGTCCAGTAAGGTAATTTTTGGCGTTTCTTGTCGTTCAAATGCTTGTATTGGTCTTCAATACAACGCGCCTTCTGTATTTGTGTTTTAAATTTTTTAATTATTCCTTGGTCCATTGGTTGCAGTTTTGAAGTCTAATTTGACGGAAAAAACATCACGTCAATAGCTTCAAGTTTTTGCGGCAGGTCTTTTGAATGTGCTGTGCAGTTATCCACCAACAACAAGATTTTTCGTTTCTGGGCTTTAAATTTTCGATCTAACTTGTAAAGCCACTCCTCGTAAAGAATGCGTCATCCACGATTTTTTATTGAACTTGTAAGTCAACGGCAAGCTTTTAATTTTGACAAAACGTCTAGGTTTTTCTGATTTGCCGATTAATAGCGAATCTAGTTTTTCCGTTCCGGACATATTTGGGCCTACCATAATTGTTACTCGCTCCTTACTCCGCTTTCCTCCATGACACTTTTCCGAAGAAAAAGTTAAAGTTTTATCGGGCAAACGCTTAAAAAACAAGCCCTCTTCGTCGGCGTTGAAAACATCATCGGCACTGTATTGTTCCAGTATTTTCTTCAAGTGTTCTTGGAGCCACTTTTGAGAATCGGTTTCCGCCACATCTGCACTTTCCCCACACATTTCTTTCTTGAACAATCGCATTTCTTTTTTAAATTTATCTAGCCACCCTTGACTGGACTTGAAATTTTTATATTTTTACTTTTTAGCGAATTCTTCAGCTTTCTGCGGAATGATCGGCCTCGAAACAGGCAAATTTTGGTTACGAACGCATCGAAACCATTCCACCATAGCCACTTCTAAATTTGGGAAACTTGACTCTTTTAAACTTAAACGTTTTCTTTCGCCACAATGAAAGTTTTCTTCCGAAGCAGTTAAAATAGGATTCCTATGTTTTAAAGTTGTTGACAGCGTGTTAGCTGGAATTCCAAAGGCGTTAGCTATGTCTTTTTTGGGTTTAACACTTCGGTCCACCTCCTCAATCAAACGTTCTTTTTCACTTACACTTAAGGTTTGCAACTTTCGTTTGCGCGACTCCATAATTACATATTACGAATAAATAGTTAAATAGTTCCCAGAAGAATGGTCATTAAAAGTCCTTCATCCCTAATCTCAGGCATGTACCTACTACATTGGAAAATTTATTTGTAAAATTCGAGTAATGGAGAGAAAATTATGCTCGTCGTATAATAAAATATAGAAAACTTCGGCTTATCGAAAATCGAGTTATCGAGAGATTTTTATATGGGAAAGCATAGGAAATTCGTAGGAACCGTAGCCCGAATTCGAATAATCGAAGAATTCTACTTATCGAAGTTCGAGTTATGGAAGTTTGACTGTACTTCAACTAGTATTTCCAGATGTATTGTCAACACTGCTAAACCGTTAAGTCGATTCAAATCAAACAGTATGATTAGATGTGTTTTTGATTCGTTTTGAAACTGGAAGTGTGCAGAACATTTTTAGCAGTTTAGGAAAGTTTGGAACTGCAATTTTATTGCACATATCTAGTAGGTCTATGGTTCGTTGTTCTTTAACTGGAAGCCTACTCAACCTTTCGAACCAGAGTTTTAGTTCAGCAAATATAAAGCTTTTGGACACTTCACGGAGAAAATGGGTTATCAATTCTTCAAACGAATCCGTAGATGGTTTATGTTATACTTATGCCAGATTTTATTTTTGTAGAAAATACAGGTCCATGTGGTTTTTTATATTTTGTTACAAAACACGTGGGGGGGTTTATATTGCAAGATTTTAAAAGGAAATAATATGGCCAAATATGAGAAATTTAGGTTTCGACCAGCAATAGTAAATAATGTAAATTGCTTGATCCTAAAACATTTGAATATTTCTAATTTTATATGCTTATGCATTTTCATAGTGGAAGGTTTTTTTTTATGTTTTTGGTACTTGGGGGGTCCCCCCCCCCCCC
>JABXWE010034919.1:0-20258 GCA_014611495.1 Limonius californicus
TTCTTCTTCCACTTTCAGTTACAATAACAGACTGAAATCCAAAATTTCATAAAAAATCCACCTTAAATTTAGAAATGCACCAATGGCAAACTAGAGATTAATCTTTTCAATCATCATATGTTTTGACATATTATTAAATTGCTTAAAGCAAGAATAATACTTTCTAAATTACAAAACAAAATTCATATTTGTTATCTCTATAAAACTCCGTATCTTTTGACACTAATTACATTAAAATTCAAGACAAAAACTTTACATGTGGTTGAAAATTCCAATTTAAACAAAATACATCAAATGAGCCATAAAATTATGAAAAACAATTACAACACCCTTCAATACAATTAAATACATACAAATATATCCTTCACATCTATTAATAACAGTATAAATAGTAAAATTAAGATTGTAACATCACAAATAAAATATTCCTCTAATTTTCATAATTTGCAAATAAACAATGTAATTCTTATAAACGAAAAATACTTCAATACTTCCTTTATAGAATACATAAACTAATTAAAACAATAATAATCTCTTGCAATTCAAATTAACTTTTGTACACACAAATTTATAACACAATGTAAATATACAAATTTACAATAATTTACATTTTTAGGCTCCCAAACTTGCCCAGGACACCCCAAATAATCGGCTACACCGAACATAGACGTCCCCATCACTATTCCCTTAGGAATATCCAACAACAGATCACTTTAAATCCAAATAAGGCACTACGTAGCATATTCCGAAGATCGTAAACTACTTTTTATACTAATAGGGTATACATTTGTTGTTTATAATAATAATTTCTCTTCATATAACATAATTTACATAATAACCAATCTAATTACTCTCAATTTCAGATTGCATATGGATTTATCCATAAAAATAGTATCCTTTTAAATATCATATAGGTAAGTATTACTAAGCAAAAATCACATCATATAAGTATTGTCTAGAATAATTCCATAAATTAGGGTAAATAACATGGCAATATATTAAATATAAATACAGAGCTACGTGACATTTATTGTAAGAAAAAAAAAAGCGTGTTGTCAGTATCAGATAAAGTTCACAAAACAAGTACAGTTAGTTATTAAATGACCAGCTAATGACTAATGACTGTATACATGGGTAGAATTTACCTTAGTTCGTCGATAAAGATGAAGAAAGCACAAGAAGATCTTTTTAAGTAGATGGGCGCCCCTGGGGGGAATGAACTAGAAGTTCGCATGATGTAACTAGCAATCGCAACATAAAACAAAGGTACATCATATTTTAACAGATTGTGCAAAAAGAATTCTTCCGGATAAACGTCAAACTAATTGTTCTAAATCGTTCAGAAACGATGGACATAGCGTTTTTGTTAAAACGGCGGATTGGCAGGTGAACGTTAAAGGGTTAACGGAGTTTATTTTTAACCGTTTAAAGCCGAATAAGAAACCACGCGGTATTCTTCACTAAATTATTGAATGTTGGGCGTGTGTTTAATTCAACATCGTCCTTGACGTTAATTTCAGGGGAACGGCGGAACTTTTATTACGGGAACTATTCTTAACCCATTCCTTATGTTCACTAATCACTCAAAACATCTACACAGCTCAAAGTTCTAGGCTCGATTTGTTTTGTTTTAAGCCGCTTCAAACAAGCCAACGTGTACAGATTCTCAAAAGAGGTCGTGACAATTATACTTAAGAGCATAATTCCTGGAAATGCTTCCAACAATGCCGACATATCATACATATTCTTATATAATAATAACTTTCGGGATAACATGGTCTATTTATGAATTAATTAAAATAGGAAGGTGAATTTAAAAATCCTTTAAATTCAAATGAAGATCAGACGAACGTCACAAATGGTCTGGTTAGATTTTTCGCTGCAGACGTGTTCCGCGATATTTGATTTTCCAGTATTTCCTTTTTTGATGTTCCATTTGTACTTCTATAAAATTGATACTGTTCACAAGCTTCGGCAGAGTAGCTAGCAATATATTTTATTTCTGAATATGCCGGCAGCTAGAGAACGTTGAAAATCATTCTGGTTATTGGTATTTTATTTATTGCTGTTTCAAGAAAGTGATTGAAATAAATTGCAGTTGTACTATTCTCCTTCGAATCCATGCCATACTAAAGCTTCGTCTTCTAATATTTTTTTAAATTACTAGTTGAAGCAGTATTATTTTCTCGTAGTTTCTACGTTCATTTCAGTTCCTAAAAATTTTCCGACATCTAAATGCGCCAATATATTTTGAATGGTTCGATCGTGTATATTCCTCGTTGATCTTACTATTCCGAAATATGTAGCACTTTATCGTTTGTATCCTTCGTTGTTGGTCTAGGTGTTCACTGTAAAACTATATTTTACTTCTTTACTCTTTACTTTTTAAGCAATCCTTTACCTTCTGTATTACAAGATACAAGAGTTTCTAGATATGTTAGCCCATGCTCAGATAATGTGTTTGAAAGAAGATGCTCTGACAAAACTGAGGGAAAAAAGAAAACAAACCATAGAAGAGGAAGGCTAACTAGGATGAAGCATCTAACCTAACAATGAAAGAAACTCAATAGATAGAAATGCGAGGTAGTAAAGATGGGACTAGCGAGGTAGACAAATCCGACAACTGGTCAAACAGCATTCAAAGTTAATCAACGCACGAGTACCCTTGGATGGGTGGCGGAAAATTTACGCTAACACGCTGCTATCCTGGTGTCTTCGAGAGTACTCAAAACCATCGGCCTCACGGGGTTAGTGTGCCACCGCACGATCTACCTTCAACAGAGTTAAAGTGGCAGCCGGGTGCGAAACAGGTGTCGGGTATCCCTACAACATTTCCACACGCAATTTACTATTTATCAAGCATTAAATAAATAATTGAATATTGAAAGTGTTTTAAATATAGGCTCAGTTAGAATACAAATACAATTTTGTCTACTGAACTCTATTTTCCAGAATAACGATCATCCATATCTATCGTCTCCGTTTTTACTAGAGTTTTCCGGTTACCTTCTTCATTTTTTTTGTTAAACTATTGTCGGGGTATCACTAATTTATTTTTGGGTTGTTTTACAACAAATAGGTGTTATCTCCTCGTTTACTGCTGTGGATGGCAAAATTTATCCTCAACATAATATATAATTTTTATATTTCTTCCACATTAAAGTCTAATGTTTCACATACAGTGATAAACACTATATATTTTATTTACGACAGCTGCTTGACCCAGTAAATACATAAAGCGAATACCTTTTTGGTGCGGTCCTCATGAATATTTCAATTGATGGCTGTAACAGATGATCACAAAAATACGGTTAAGTTGAAGTACTCGTCAGCCACAGCGAATATACCTTTTAATATTAAGAGGACTATTTCATGCCATGGTTTTAGCTTGCAGTTTATGTGTTTTACTTAGCGATCTTTGGCTTTAAATGTATAATCTACTTTTGCCTCGCATGCATATAGAATACCGATAATTGCGAAGAGATCGTATAAGCAGACCAATGACTGGCAACTAAATTCGTAGCTTCAACTACCATACCTTACAAATTTCTAATCTCATTCATATTGCATATTATGTCTTACGGGCCTTTATATTTCGGAGGGATTAAAAGCAATAATTTAGAACCTACAAATTGTACTAAACACTAATAAATATCTCCAATGTGTATCTGCAAGAGTTTTCCAATAATGTCATGGCAATATTCATAATGACCTATAGCTAGTTAATTTAATTATAACAATGGTAAATTAAGAGCAATGTTAATCTATAAACTTGCATAATTTGACATACATCTAGAACGGCCTTGTCAAAATTAGCAGGCTACGTTCTAGTAAATAAGTACAAACCTCTTACTCAATAAAGCCTTGCATCAAATTAACACTTTAGTAGATGGGTATTTATTCATAACAGAGTGGAAAATAATGGCATAAACTAAAGTATTACTTTTAGAATCCATTTACGATGCAGGCGCAAATAACTAAGGTAAGCTAGCGTTCTGACGTTGTTAATTTAAATTACCAAAATCAGAAACTAATCCATATTTATTCTCCTCCAGGAAAGGTTTTTGCTATTTTTGTTTATTTTATCTACCACAACAAGCAACTATCTATATGATAATGTGTCTTCGCTAAATCAACTCAGCATTCGCAGTATTACCGACTTTATAGCAAACGGTTCCGATGCTCCTATTAACAGTTCTAACTTCACAATCATTCCTAATAATGCTATTGACAACAGCAGCACGGAAAAGAGAAAGATAATAAAAGAACGGAAAGAAGCTGATATTAATAATCAAATATATAGATCTGACCAACTGGAAAATCGTAGAATTGTACGAAAAAGACGAGAACCACAACTTGAAGCACGACATAGAAGAAAATTTAGATTTTACCCAGTTTTGTGCGGTTAAATGTAAAATAGAAATTTTAGAGTCTGTTAGGTCGATATTATTTCCTGAAAATAAAGTACATTTATTAAAAATTGTTTCGATGTAGTTCCTGATAACCAATTGTTGTAAAAAATTCTTTACCTAATTGTGATTTCTAACATTCGTTACGCTTTCCAAGACAGATTTCGTCAAAAATTAGAAATATCATTCAAACAACTGCCCTATTATACCGACAACATAAACAAATATTAAAATAAATAGTTAACATTATTACAAACAATTAAATGCTTTCATTAGCAAAAATTGATGACTTGTAATAAAAGAATATTTCTCAAGAATTGTCGATACAGTTAACGTTGTAACTAATCCATATTATGTGGGATACAAAAACAATAAAAAAAATGATCGTCTTTAACTCCGCCTACATCAAATATGTATTTAACAACCACAGTAACGTATGGTATGAATTAAACAACGGGTTCACTATAATCTTCACAAAAGCGAACAAAACAGTATGAATTATGATTCAGTTTTCAGTTGATGCAAAATACCCTTAATAAATAAATTCCTATACTGTATTTCTACGGCTACCTAGACAACAATCCCCGGACATTTACGCCAGGCGGAAACCTACCGAACAATAACGGACTGTTTAAAAACAAAAATCTTTAAATCAAGTGTCCTTGACACTACAAACAATGAATACGAATATTTATTTGACAAAATAAACGTTTTAATATATATGCATACTGGCAAAATAAATATTTTACAACATTTATTTGACACAACAAAATATGGATACAAATGAGAATTAATTTAACACCTAATATATTGCAGAAGGAGGCTATGCCACATTCGTTCATGCTTGGAAGGACAAACAAACTCAGTGAGGAAACCTGACGACAGACCGTTTGGAAATTCTAAACTCGCCCACTTAAAGCGAACGGCCTACACCGTTTTGGTTTTTATGTCAGTAAAATACTACTTCAACCAACTATTCAAGGCCGGGAAGTGTAGAACTCAAAAGGATCCCCCCTTCAAGAGGACGTCCCTCCAGTGGTATGTGGATGGTTCCAAGATGGAAACTGGAGGAACTGGAGTATGGGTCTATAGTCCCGGTTGCCAAATTTCCGAACCGCTTGGTGCCAGCACGACCATCTTCCAAGCTGAGATTTACACAATAAACCTCTGCACAAGAATACACCTCAAGAAAGGTTACGAAGGTGCATCATTTGATATCCCCAGACAGCCAAGCAAGAAAGGCTGTGGAAGCTATACTTGTGAATCTCAGCTTATTTGAGAGTGCTTGCGCATAACCTGGCTAATAATAACCACGTAATTCTAGTGTGGGTTCCAGGGCACGAGGTTATAGCAGGCAACGAAAAGGCCAATGAACACGCAAGACGCGTTGCAACAACGGCTTATATTGGACCTGAACCTTCTTGTGGTAGATAGGAAAACCACAAAACATGAGATCAAGTTGTGGCAGGAACGAATAAAACTTTTCACTGGGAAAACGCCAGGTAAAACGATTCATAACTATATCACAAAATAAAGCAAAAATTGCAAGTTGGAACTTAGCACTATCACTGGCTTTTTACTAGCCAGACATCACTAAAATACCATATGTTTAAGATTGGTAAAGACGAAGTGTACTGTTTATGTAACGATGCAATGGAAACGGCAAAACATGTCCTCCGCTTATACAACGCTGCCTGTTGCCGCAGACGACAAAAAATTTTCAGCAAGGACGTTATGACATCTATTGAAATAAGGGATTCAAAGTCTAGACTCACTAGAGTACGCTTATGTCTATATTTTTTATTATTAAAATCTTTTGGTCTTTGCTGTTTCATGAGTTGATATTACAGCATTCCAATTGTAGTATTTTTGCTTTTTATGGTCGTTTTTCCGTGTTCTCGCCGTTTCGTATCCTGAAATCCGTTCTGTTTCCAAGTTTTATTTGTTGGTTCTTTGAGCCAATTTCTTTTTACTCTAAGAAGGTTACTAGGCTTACCTAAGAACCCTCCTCCTTTACCCGGGACCGGTAGTGGCAGCTGCTGAACTACCCTATTCACCCAGCAACTAACCCCAGCCGAAGTTGTAAGCATTCTTAATTTTAATGCAAAGTCAGAATCTTCTTCATAACATTGCATTCTTGAATTTTGCGGTAGTTGTTCTGACTTAGATGTACAAAGCATCCTCTAATTTCATTGCCTGAGAAGCTTCTTTCTAAACAGGTAATAAATGCTAATTCAAAATAGATCATGATGTTCCTTGGTTTCAAATTGACATTCAGCGTAGTTAATGCCTCAAACAGTTTAATATATCTATCCTGAGTTTTGTTTTACAGGAATGTGTAAACATACGGAATAGTTCATCCATTAACTAATTCATAAAAGTTATACAGTAGAAATAGAAGAGTGGAAGCAGTTTTGAAACTACCGTCTAGAAAACCAGTGAAATGTTGTTTCCAATAATCTGAGATTGTCCCGTATTCCAAAGATTAACCTTCTGCTGTTATTGTTTGAATCGGAATCAAACAGAACAAAATCTTGGCCATCATGTGTAACTTTTTAACTATCTACAATATCGATTTTGTCAATATTTGACGTAACAGATAATGGATTATTAACAGATTGACGGTGACGACATACATTACAATGTAACTGATAAACTGTGAGCAACTTGGGTTTATCATCTCCACCTACCGTTTAATGTGATTGGGTGATAATTTGCTGCTGGCGCTTCTTTGATTTCTTCTGCCAGTCTTTTAATTTGTTGAACTACTTTGAGAACTTCCTGTTGTACTAAATCTTTACCATGAGAATGATCGCGTAACCGTCCCATAAACGGTTCTCTACGGAGTTTAATAATACTTGACATTCGATCTTATTACACCTTCTTTCACACTCGAATTTTTCAAATTTTTCTGTTTTACATTCACATAACCATCAAGAATAACTTTCCCCTTTACTCTATTCGATTTTACAAATTCCATCGTTCCATTCTCAAAAATATTTTATAAATATTATGCTAGATTTATGACTATTCAGAGTAAGCAACACATATTCTATTTGATAAGCAGCAATACAATTAAAATATAACATTTTAATGTACAATTGTTGGGGAAAAATAATTACATTTTTGATGTTTGAGTATCAGCATTTGTTATTTCATGTACGCAAACACGGCAATAGCAACAATAAATATGTAACTAATATAATCAAATTCTTAAACAGGACCAATACCGCCACTATATTAAGAGCATGTCGAGAAGATTCTGCAGGGTGCAAACCTATATACGCAACTTTAATCTAATAGAAAATTAGGTACTTTCTTATAATACATTTAGGAGCATTCTCAGCAAATTATTGTTATTTGTGAACTTAATATAGTAAATGCGATATCGGTATCATACTTATCAAACACTATTCTAAAATTACGTTCATTACAACAAACAAAAACGATACTAATTTTGAAAAGCATTTTTTAAATTGAAATTCATGTTCGGTGCTGTTCATCGTTATAAATGATAGTAGATACGGTATGTGCACGCCTCGGGAATCTCCATAAATACCGATAATGGGGCTTATAGGTAGCAGCTGCAAAACAACACTATCGCTCGCATTTACATGCTAAACTGAAGTGGTGCTCGATAAACAATCGATCTCTAAAACACAATTGAGGATTATCTACTCTAAAGGGTCTCTATATGCAGAGCACCCGAGGGACCTACATCCAAATGACATTGCGCTGTTGCATGTCGTGCATGCTACCAACACAATGATCGTGTTTCCACCCTTATACAGAAGGGATCATTTAGGAAACGGTTTTTTAATAGATTTAACTATCGTATTGTTCTTTAGTTAAACGTAACACTCAATAAAATGTAATTGTTTATACCTTCCAATCCGACCACTAACTAATTAGCTCGTATACGGCTGGTTCTCCAGAAAATTATACATTTGTGTTCCTATCTAATAATTTATTTCTTTTATTTTAGAAGTTTTATTTAAAGTTTAACATAAAGTCACAGGAGCATTTAAATATTATCTATTATACATTTATGTATGTATATTTTTTAATTTACCTAATGTCTTACCTACGTGAATGTGTCTACTTCCAAGTAGCATGAGTACTAGACAATCTTAATCTTAATCTCAAAGAATCCAGAAAGAAAACCTAAAACACTAACATTTGCTACACATGAGTGCTGAAGGCTGTACACACACTTATTTTGTGTTAATGCCTTAATTAGTACCCAGAGCTGTCTGTGTTTCTCCCACATTATTTAATATCCTACAAATATAGAAGCAAAAATGTACAGGAATCGGAATACCAATAGAAGACTAGTCAATCCCATATACCTTAGAATATGTGGATAACCAGGTACTAAACAAGATAAAGAAGACATTGAATGAATGCAGCAAAAGGCAAAAGTATAATACAAAGTTAATTAATTTATGAAAAACATTACCTTTAAGTGTAAGTAAATAAATAGAGCTCATATGTAAATAAGGAACAGAAAGATAAGAAGAGGAATGGATTGTCTTGAGAGAGCATCAGAGAAAATGGAAAAACGACACCATTATGGTACGAACACATACCGAGGACGGCAGAATGAATATGACTGGTAAAAATATTAAACTAAAAATCTTAAGGTAGAAAACAAAAGCAATCGGCCCGCACAAACGTGGAAAAAACAAGTACGCAAAGATATGAGCAGGAAAAATATAAATGAAGAAGGACAAGTCTGACCGAACAGAGTAAAATTGCGTCTAGAATGCGAGAAACGGACAAACGAACTGTAAAACATTCGCAAATATATATAAAAATAATGGCACGTTAACGACGGAGACCGGGGAAAGTCTAACAATATATCTTCCCATCTATTAAACAACCTTCTCAGATAATCCCGAGATGTGTTGTCTCCTTCTCCGTTGCGCATTTCGGCTAATATTTCGTTCTCCCCTAATGTTATGCTTTGTTTAATTTGCTTCAGAGTTTACTGTATTTCACCGCGGTTTTTTTTCGGCAGTTCTTCCGGATTCGTATTATATCTATCTAAAAACTGGGCGGAGAGTGCATCCAATTTCATAGTAGACTCGCTCGCATTTAAAAACTCTTATGTTTATTATAATTTTTTAGGCAGTGTTGAAATATTTTTTAAAATCACATAGGAGCTTCCTATAATTATCATTTCTGTGTAGGAGTTGGGTAGTAAAACGAATTGTCACACAAAATTGGACATATCTCTATACCACAGCTTCTTGAACAAATGTTGCTGCTGTACAACCAAGCCCTAACCGTACCATGAGCTACACAATCACGAGCAGCAGATAGATACTCTTATGGAATAATAAAGCATTTGAAGCTGTTTAGAAACTCGTAAACGAGTGCGAGTACATGCAAAGGCAAATTTAGTTTTCCCTTGATCGATAACTGATTTGTCCTGCAACATCGTATCAGTGGGTTGAAATCTACTCTTTTAACATCGGGGCGTATCATGACCTTGTGCTACAAGATACGCAGTTACGATACGTTGTTCTGTTACAAAGGCGTAGGAGGCTTAAAGGTGCACAATGTGCTATAGAGACTAGTTATGTAAAACGGAGAGACACGTTTAGTGTACTTATATGTGTGTTATATTTATACATTTGATGTGTAAACTGTAGTTAATTAATTTTGTAATTTCCTCTTTTATTATGAAGAAGTGGAACGAATATACGAAGCTGTGTCAAACTAAGAAGTTAAAATAAGATGAATGTTCAAATAGAAACAGAGGACCGCCAATAGTAATTCACATTAGGTCTGACTGTAGCAACGAGCATGGTAGGTTGTTAATAGATTTTGCGAAGGGAAGAAATCCTTGCCCTCACAAGTATGTATTTTGCACACAAAGAAATATAATATAAAGAGACGTGGAGTTTTCCGGATGGAAGATTAGTAAACTAGATAGATGATGTACTAATAGAGAAACGATCAAAGAAGTGAATAGAGGATGTAAGGAAGTAGAGAAGACCCGATGCTGACACAGATCACTGTATGTTAGGAATCAAGCTAAAGCAAGAATTACCAAAAAGCCAGAAAGTCAGAAACGGAAAACGAAGAAGATACGATCTAGAGAAATTAAAAAATGAAGAAATGCAAAAAATGTACCACGCAGATGTATAACTGAAGGTCAGAGCAAACGAAAATATAAAAGAAATCAGGACAAATATTGTAGCAGGCATTAAAAGTGCGACAGAAAGAATTAGGGAGGAACAAAAGCAAAAATCGAATGGTTTGACCAAAACTGTGTACAAGTATTGGAAAACGTCAGAAGCCAGGATCAAAATGCTAGCATTAACTACAGAAGAAAATAAATTAAGTGCAATCAGATGCAGAGGAAATTCAGAGAGAAAAAGAGAAAGCATGTTGAAAAACTATAGAAAGGGTTGAAAAAAAGTACAAAACTAAGGATATTCGTAATTTTTACCAAGTAGGAAAGAAAAGCATGCAGCAGCAGGGTCCTGGGCAGTAACAGACAAGCATAGATCGAAATTCACTTCAGCCGAAATAAGATACCTAGGACGGGTAATGGGGAAGACGAGAAGAGACAGGATAAGGAACAGGAGCATAAGAGAAGACCTGCAACAAGACCTTTTAATACAAGATTTAGAAAGAAAACAATTACAATTGTATGGCTACATGATCCGAATGGGGAGCGAAAGATATCCAAAGTAGATCTTCGAAATGAGATGTGAGGGACACAGACTAAGAGGAAGACCCCGAAAGGGATGGGAAGATAATATCAAGGAAATTGGTAGAGAAGTAAGGGAAATACCTGGCAACAACAAAGAACCCTAGCTAGGGACAGAAAAGAATATAGAAAGTGGCTCAATTCCCCAACACCGTGTGGTGTAAATGGGAGAAGAGAAAGAAAGTAAAGAAAAATAAGCAGGAGTCCCAGGCTAAAGCGGCATTCTACAAAGATAAAGAAGACAATTTAGTGGGACATCAAAAGCAAGTGCTAAAACTGTGTAGAACTTTTGCATGAAGTTTTAAATTAAGAAATACTAACCGACAAGACACAGACAACATTATAAGGGATAATCCAGGGGAAATAGAAGATGATGATGAAGGAACACCAAGCTACAATGATGTAAATAAATTATAGCAGCTATGAAGAACAACAGAAGTTCAAAAATTGAAAACATACCAGCGAAAATGGTCAAGTGCGGTGGAGACAACAACTGTAGCAAAAAATACACCTACTAGTCAAATAAATATGGAAAAAGAAAGAAATGCCAAAGCAATAGAAAGACGCAATATAACACCCATTACATAAGCAAGAATCACAGTTGCAAGGCAAGATATAGGGGAATAGCTTTACTAAAATGTGACGTACAAGTTCTTAGCAACGGCTATATAAAACAAGTTATCCAAGAAGATTCAAAGTAAAATTGCAGAATATCAATGTGTTTAAAAAATTAGATCGGTGGTCGAACAAATATACAGCCCCAAGGAAATGCAGGCTGAAAATCATTCACACAAATTTACACACGCGTGGCATTCACAGACATCAAGTAGGCATATGACAGTATCAGCAAGTCAAAACTATTGGAAGTGTTGCATTAAAAGTAGGCAGGAAGTTGTTAAACTAGGTTAAAATGGTAATAGAGGGAACAGTGAACGGAGTAAGGATAGAAAGATGGCTATCGGAAGGTTCGAAATGAGCAACGGGGTGAAACAAGAGGGTTTAACTGTGTACTGGAGAAAATACTAATTGAAATACATCGGAAGGTTATGAAGAAATAGCATCAAGGCTAATGAAAGGAAACAAGGTGTATGCGGTAAACAACGAGTAATGTGATTTCACACGTGGCAAAGGTTCGAATTTATAAAACAGTGACTAGACCGGTGCTGACACACGCGTGAAGTGTGGACGTTACGAAAAACTGACCAATTTCCTCTGAGTACATGGGAGAAAATAGTGCTAAGAAAAATAATGGGTGGAAAGTGAGTTGGCGACAGATGGGAAAGGAAAATTGAAAAATTGAAAATTCTCTTCGGCCATCCGACAATAATTCGAGTAATTAAGGCACAAATAGTGCTTAGGGTACATCTGTAGAATGCCTTATAAAAAGTACCTCGACAAATCTGTAGAAGCAATCTAGGAGGGGTAAGAAGAAGAGGAAGACCGGGAAAAAGGTGGTATGAGAGGTCCAGCAAGGTTTACGTAAAATTCGAATTACAAACTGGAAACGAGGAGTAGAACATTGAAAGGAGTGGCAAACAACAGTGAACCCAGCCATGAGCCTGCTAGGCATTCAGTGTGGATAAGGTAACTGGGGGGAAAATGACAAACGTTTTGTATTTAATTTATAGAACAATTAATATATGTATATTGCTATGCTTTTAATCTTATTAGATAATTATTATTAAATAAATCAATCAACAGCCCCACATTGTGCTGGCGTCAAAAAGATGCTATGTATTTTTTTTCTTAATTATGAATAATAAATATTTAATATTTGAATAGTACTTTCTGGTTGGGCGCCAAATTTGAGTATTTGCTCAAATTAATTAACATAAATCATATAGATTATTAATTATAGCATCTACCTTATAATCTCAAGAAAAATCGTTTTGTGGCTTCACTGGTAAGATAGTCAATTACAAATGCAAATAAAACTCGTTATTCCTTAAATATCGAATTATGCTAAAACTTATCTTATGTATCCCGTCACTCCGACCATGTTGTAGTCACCACTTCTTGTGAATTCTGCAACAGCTGCGTTTTTTTATCCTGCTTGATGGTTAGGTAGCCTAGATGAGGTCCATTTAATTTTTAACCACGAAAGCATAAAGTTCGTCAATCAAATACTTTGTGAATTAAAATCACTGAAGCACTACAATTGTTTCACTTAAATGTTCGAGTTTGTTAAGGTAAGCAAGTTCTAAATCTTTTTAATACTATTGAAATTATTAGGTCATATAAGTTATTAAATGATTTAATATTATTCTTTTCTTTTTTAGCAAATCTCCATAAAAGAAACACACTTGGATTTAATAAACTGGTAAATTTTATTATTATTAAACACTATAATTAATTAAAGACACAACTTCTGTTCACAATTAATATTTACTTCTAAATTCGAAATTTGGTAAACAAATGTTTACATAACCAAACTTTTAATTTTTAGAATGGATACGCCTATTTTTAAAAAATTTAAACAGGACAAAATTATAATATGCGCCGATTAAATTAACGTGCGTCTTGTTTAATGGCTACTTGGGAACTGAATTCAACTTTTTTGATAAAAATGTAGGATGGAGGCTCACATTAACCAATCAGAATGCTGGATTTGAAAAATTTCATGGAATATTCTAGAAAAATTGAATTACCAAAATTTAAATAATTAATATTGACCGTATAAATAAATATTTTGAAAAACTAATTCCATAATCATAATCTATGCATTTTTCTCTAAATTTTGATATCCTTAAATTTCAAATCCATGACAATTATTTTTACACTTTAAAATATTGTTAAATTCACAAAATTAACTTAAAAACACGATAAAATTAATCAAACCACAATCCTAAGATTGTAACAACACTTTTCTGACACATTTACAGTCTATAAAACAATTATCCATAAAATAAATCAACAAATTCTAAATCTAACCCCAAATTTCACAAAAGTAATAAACAACATAATTATAGACAGATAAATAACACAATTTAACACGAAAACTAATCAGCAACCTTCTTCAATAGAATATTTAAATAATTTGGCTAACAGAAAACCTTTTTAAAACAACATTTTATACTTTCATCGACAAACTTAATACAACTGTAATTTTTATTTTTAGGGCTCTGGTATCGTCCAAAAAGTCCCACGTTATCGTCCACAATGCAAACACGAAGAAATTACACCAAATTGACAGGCCATACACTGTTTAAACTTCACTTGAGTTAATATCCCACTATACGAACAGGTTTATAAATTATATTTTAATTATAATTTTACTTAAATAACATAGTTTACAACATTATTAATCTATCTAAACTATATTTCAGGTCAAAATATGGATTTTTGTACCAATAAATATCCTTTTTAAAATATAACTGTCCTTCCGAAGGTATTTACAATAGTTTTAAATATGATTTAGAAAAGACAGTGAAATGAACATAAACATAGTTAACATAAAAAACTAATGTTTTTTTAAATACACAATTTGGCATCTTACCCCACTACATTCGGGACAGATGCCGGTATATTTATAGGTATCCAGTTCGGTGTCTTAACTCGATTCTGTTGCCATCTCACCCCGAATTGGTGGAGGGAAAGATACCAAACGCAAAAAAATTAGCACTTATTATGTTTCGCCACAACTGTCACCTCAAAGGAGATGCAAGTCTCATGACATTTTTTGCAATTAATGCAGCCACTCCAATTTACCTTGGGTCCCTTTTTGTCGCGATAGTAACCTTTACAAGCAATGCAATAATCGTCATTATCACTGTTGATACTATCTGAGCTGTGATCCGAAACTGACTCAGTGGAATCGTATTCATCACAGCTGCTGCCTTCATTAACCACTTTTGGTGCTTCAGCTTGATTTATTATTACTGTTTTACCTTTTTTAGCGCTACTATTATTCTTGCTTTTTCTTTCTTCTTCTTCTTCCTGTTTTTTGCGTTTTTCTTCCAGCTTTTGACGCTTTCTTTGTCGCACTTCCAATGATGTGAGTTCTGCAAGCTGCTTGCGTGGGTTAGGATTACTAGGTCTTGGTAAAACAAACACAGGTGAAAGTTCTTCGAACGACACTGATACATGTTCAATATCAGAATGTTCATTTTCAGCAGCGGTATTGGGGCCGTTATCATTTACTCCTGCAGTGTGATCAGTTACATAATCGGCATAGCCTGGAATCTTCGCCGGATTGTAGGGAAATCTCCCACAGACTTCAAACCCTGACACTCCATTCT
The DNA here is from genome assembly GCA_014611495.1 of Limonius californicus. Taxonomy (NCBI): domain Eukaryota; kingdom Metazoa; phylum Arthropoda; class Insecta; order Coleoptera; family Elateridae; genus Limonius; species Limonius californicus. The sequence goes on from JABXWE010034919.1 coordinate 15,372, forward strand.
GATTGGTTGTAGTTTGCTTCCAGGGTTGGTCCAAGATTGCTCCAAATTGGTATCTGGCAATTCTACGTCCAGGATGAGACCTAATCCAATGCCTACAAGTTTCATTCCAATAGGTTTTGAATGGTTTGAAGAAAGACCTATCGAGGGGTTGCAACCAATGCATGGTGTGGCTAGGTAAACAGATGGCCTGCATATCGTTTCCGCTAAGAAATCTAAAATATCCACGTCGTTTCAATGTGAGGCATGGCCTTCAAGGATCAAAACAACTGGACTCGGTTCTTTTCCAGGGAGAAAATGGTCTTTTATCCACGATAGGAAAATACTGCCTTTGACATAGGCTGAATCAGGAGACATCACAATAACAGACCCTGGAGGCATGCTTTCCTCAAGCTTTCTTTCTTTTTGCTTTTACCACGGAAGATCACGTATGGTGGAAGAAAATACTAATACTTTCACCTTCTTCCGCACTGGTGAGACTTTTAACATCTTTGGACCCTTTCGATTCAATCACTTTCTCGGGTTCGTTGCACAGTTGCAATCCGCTTTCTTCCATATTCACATAAATCATGTGTTAGTAATGTGTCTAGAAGTAGCTTAAAATATGGATCCACCTCATAATGACATATTCCGAGTGAACGAGCTATAGATCGACCTTGAGCAGCGCCCATCCGCAAATTGGGATGCCTTTTCATGAAAAGTTGAAACCAGTGATATCCTGCTAGCTCTATTTCCTTATTGAATCGGTGTTTTATTTGGTTTTTTCAGCAAATCTATAAGCTAGATGCCTAATATCGCTACATGTTGGAGAATAGCCAGCTTTTTCCAATTTCTGAAGATACGTCACTAGTTTTTTTTTCGTTTTCTTTTCCAAGACAGCCATAGAGGCCTAAACTCCCTTTATCTAAGCGATTCTTGCTCACTCGCCTAAGCAGAGTTCGCAAAGGAATTCCAAATTCTCTTGCAATAGAATTGGCAGTTCTGGTTTCATCCTGTAACGCTAGTGCAGCAGCCCGAAGATTGTCCTCTGTCCATTGCCCTCTGCACGACTTTCTCACATAAGTCCGCATTGTTTACTGTAATAAATACGTATACGTGAAATAAGTAAGTTGCAAGCTGGTATCTTACCCCAACACAATTTATGCAACTAACCCCATGTTTTGGGGAAGATGCCAAACTCCTTAAGTAGAAATCAAATTTGGCGCCATACTTATATAATTTCCACTATTATAAAAAATTGTATTCCCACGGATATTAGTAAGGACTCATTATGACGGAATCATCAATTCGGACCTCTTTCATCCCGACGGCATTTGAGCTAATTAAAGAAAAATAAAAGCGAATAGCAGGAGCAAGCATTACCCAAACTTTCTAATTTCCTGTATATTTATATTGAAAAACTGGCCCAGAACAGATTTTAATAGTAAAAGTAAAATATACAGCATCAACCATTTGACAGGATATTAGTTAGTGGCGTCTCTCTTAGTCATATAGAGGCACAAACCAGTTGAAATTATATTTCCTATTAACAGCAAAGCTAAAGCAGCAGCTCTGACGATTTTAAATTCACTGTTCTAACTTCAAGCACAGCTTGCTCTTCTTTAATTTTTCCTCGTTTTATAAGCTCTGTGGGGATTAAAAACTTATGCAGAGAATAATTTCCATTTAAGGAACGTCAACAAAGAGATACAGTAATAAAAATTTCAATCTAAAGTTAATCAGTTTATATTATGTTGTAAAAGCACACTCGTATGAACAACATGTATTTTAAGAAAACCTTTATACTTATTACTTTGAAATGTTCCACTGTTACATTTTCTTGGAATACGTAAGTGTATTCAGAAGTAAAAAATGATATGAATGGAGTAACGAGTATCTCAAAGAAAATACTAAAAATAAACGTACAACCTAAATTACTAGGTATCAAATTCCTTCGACCATATAAATTTAATATTTATTTAGAAATTATTAAGTTAGCTATTGTCAATAATCATAGAGCATTGGCCGATAGTCGTTTTAAGTACAATATTTCTATCAACATTAACAATACTACAATTAATAATATTTTAATACATAAAATGACCAACGCTGTAAGGCTTTAAAATAGTGTAGGTACCTGAAAATAATTTAAAAAACCAGAATGCCTCGTTAATCTATTTATCTCGCAGGGAAATAAATTTAAACTGCAACATACTACAAACAACTACTTTTATTAAATTGTAAACCTTGGCTGCGAAATTTGCTAGAACAGTTTGCTCTTTTAAAAATTTCATTGTTGCAGCATAATGAGACGAGAATAATAAACTTTACTTGGCTTTGGAAACGCTGCGCCATTGTTCAGGAATTGTGCAAATCTAAGCCAGCATAACAAGGGAAATTCAGCTTGGTTGCTCTCTTCCGATGTTACTTGTTACGCTGTTTCTTTTATTAATTAGAAGCCTGTGGTTCTCCTCGTAAAATCTTTTTACTTCGGTGCGCCCTCAAAAGGAAATTTGATAGAATATTCAGAAGAATTTATTCCGTGAATTCCACGTCGACTCGAATAAACTGGCTGCTGGATTGCGAAATTAAGGCAGATTTGGGATGTTTAATATTTTACGATTCTCGATAGTACGAGTATTAACTTTCGCATCGGGAAGCTTAATTTTGCGGTTGTAAAACATTTTGGTGAAGCGTACATACATACGAACCCACAACCTCCAAACAATTTCTGTTAATTATAGTTTGCTGTTTAAAGTTCTAACATTATGAATAATTAATCACAATTGTTAGAAACTAACTAAAACCTCTATTTGATTGAATTATAATACACATTTATTGTATAAGAACCCTATTTCGATTTCTACATGTGTACGGCTACGCGAATTCTTTGAAACTGCATTTTAAAACGCGAACGCGCCTGGGGGCTGTACTCCGACCGCTGACATTAAAACCACAAAAACGGCTCGGAGTCACATTCCTGGTTCCAAGAAGGATAGCGTTGCTACACTCAGCCATCCTGAAAAAGTCTAGCTGTCTTCGACTGTCTTCCATTATAAACATACGAAAACTATTAACAACCCGTTAAAGGTTACGCCCATATTAAGGCGAGATTATGCTATGTTTGGCTTTCATGCTAATTTCTTTCAATAATTAACGGCAATGTTTCGGTTCTTTTATACTCTGCCTAATATTCTGCATTATCACATACTAATTTTAGGAAGGTGATATACGTATACTTCTCATTTTCAACCAGGATGATGAGGTAGTGAATTTATCTCGGCCTCTAAAATCGTACAAAGCATATGTTGGTGATTTGGTGGGTTGGTGTCTCGGTTAAAGTAACTTTTCATTGAGCTTGTCTCAATCATACTGGACTTATCCCAGCCTTAACAGCCTAAAAACGAGCTCGTTTCGTTCTACTAAACCTATTCCACCCTTAATAACATGTAAACGAGCTTGCGTCGTTCTACTGGACCTGTTCCAGTCCTAATATCTTATAAACGGGATTATTTCATTCTACTGGACCTGTTCTAGCCTTAATAACCTCTAAAGGAACTTATCTCGTTCTGCTGGACCTGTTCCAGATTTGATAATTTATAAACGAGCTTGCCTCGTTCTACCGGACTTGTTCCAGCCTTAATAACTTGTAAACGAGCTTGTCTCGTGTTGCCGGGCCTGTTCCACTCTTAAATACTTATAAACGAACTTATACCATTTTGCTGGACTTATAAACTTATAAACAACCTTATCACGTTCTCCTGGACCTGATCCAGCCTTAATAACTTATGAACGAGCTTATTTGGTTCTGCTGGACTTTTTCCAGCCTTAATAACTTGTAAACGAGCTTGTCTCGTTTTCCCGGACCTGTCCCACTCTTAAACATTTATAAACGAACTTATCTAATTCTGCTGGACATGCTACAGCCTTAATAACTTATAAACGAGCTCATCTCGTTCTGCTGGACCTGCTCCAGCCTTAAAAACTCATGTAAAAGATCTTATCTATCTCGTGCGGCAGGACCTTTTCCAGCTTTAACAACTTATAAACGAGCTTACTTTCTTCTTCTGGACTTGTTCCAGCCTTAGTAATTTATGAACGACCTTATCTCATTCAGGTGGACCTGCTCCAGTCTTAATAACTTATACACGAGCTTATCTGGTTCTGCTGGACTTTTTCCAGCCTTAATAACTTGTAAACGACCTTATCTCGTTCTCCTGGACCTGATCCAGCCTTAATAGCTTATAAACGAGCTTATCTGGTTCTGCAGAACCTTTTCCAGCTTTAATAACATGTAAACGACCTTATATCGTTCTTCTGGACCTGATCCAGCCTTAATAACTTATGAACGAGCTTATCTGGTTCTGCTGGACCTTTTCCAGCTTTAATAACTTGTAAACGAGCTTGTCTCGCTTTGCCGGACCTGTTCCACTCTTAAATACATATAAACGAACTTATCTAATTTTGCTGAACATGCTACAACCTTAATAACTTATAAACGAGCTCATCTCGTTCTGCTGGACCTGCTCCAGAATTAAAAACTTATATAAAAGCTCTTATCTCGTTCGGCAGGACCTGTTCCAGCTTTAACAGCTTATAAACGAGCTTACTTCCTTCTTCTGGACTTCTTCCAGCCTTAGTAACTTGTTAACGACCTTATCTCGTTCTCCTGGACCTGATCCAGCCTTAATAGCTTATAAACGAGCTTATCTGGTTCTGCAGAACCTTTTCCAGCTTTAATAACATGTAAACGACCTTATATCGTTCTTCTGGACCTGATCCAGCCTTAATAACTTATGAACGAGCTTATCTGGTTCTGCTGGACCTTTTCCAGCTTTAATAACTTGTAAACGAGCTTGTCTCGCTTTGCCGGACCTGTTCCACTCTTAAATACATATAAACGAACTTATC
>JABXWE010034921.1:0-11110 GCA_014611495.1 Limonius californicus
GGGGGGGGGGTTACTTTATAGACACAGTGTAGAAAAAACATAATTCATTGTCAACTTACCTAGTTGTTGCAGACCAAGTCTATCCTTCTGTCCTTTAATACAGCAAAATTATTTATTATGTCTTCGTAAAATGGTTGACTTTTGTTAATTCTAATAAGAGTTCTTTTTGAATTAAATATTTGCCAAAGAAGAAAACCTATCCTTGAGATTCTGCATTTTTTAAGTATGTTTTTATTCGTTTAAGGCAAGAAAAACTTCTTTCCACTGATACACTTGTCGAAGGAATAGTTAATACGAGGCAAAACAATTTGTAGGCTTCGATAAAAATTTCTTTGTTCTCATTGAGATTTTCTAGTAATTCTTGGGTCTGTAGATTGCGGTAACTTTTATCAGCACAAAGAAGATTTAATTCGTTTTTAACACGCTGACGTTTTGTAAATATTTTGCTTAAAAATTGACCTAAACTTTCAAATCCTTTAAACGGAAAACACAAATCATATTGTTCGAATTTCGTAGTATCAGTCAAAGACATGAATTGTAACTTATCGCAATCTTGAAATCTTACTTCCATTTCTATTACAATGTGATCTAGTACTTCATAAAACAAACTTCTACATTTTCTTCTAATGCCATTATTTGTAAGGCTAGCGTATTCGCGCTTAGTGCGGTTAGAAATATCGATTTGTGTTATTTCTATTTCTTTAGTCTTTAGTTCAATAGTTTTATTTATTTTTGTAACACAAAAATTAATAACCAATGATTTCTTTTGGAGGACATCAAATAATATGGGGGAGAGAACATATCATTAAATACTACAACTAAAAATGTGAATTCAAAATTGGATGCAGTTCAGCGGCTGATTGCGACTGAACTCTTCACTTGCGCGATTCACCTTGAACCAATTGTAGATATTGACGTAGGCGTTACCATGGCAACGGAAGTATAAGTGCTAAGTTAAAATACGTTTGAGGCTGACTCTTCACTACAATTGCACGAATGTTGTAGGTAAGATTTTTTATGGTCACTGTGTTCACGCTCGACGGACTGCATTTAAAATTTAAATTTTAAATACAAGGGCCCAGAAAAAATGTAATGTGTTTGTTTTCACTAAGCTTATTGTATCTACGAGTATGTATGCCATAAACAAACGACTTCTAATAGGTGTAATGCCCATAAATAATTTGTTATGTAATTTAAATAAATATTCGCAATTGAATGAACATTTTAGGTGAAGAGGCACTTCACCTACTTCACTTGGCGAGCCGCCACTTGCTTGAGATTGCAATTGCTTCGCGAAAGGGCTATTAATGGTTACGCAACTGGGTAGAAACTTTAAGTTAACGAGGTAAGGTTTCAAAAATTTGTAAACTTCATGTACCAACACTTGGTACAAACTTGTATGGGTGGTAATGAAATGAATTTATAAGAGTTTTCAAGTGTTTCTAGAAATAATCAAATATGTTCGTGTAGTACCTACTGTGGGATTGATTTCTAATAGGGGATTTTCCTTTTTTAAACAAGTAGGAACATTAAGTTGACAAGGGATACATTTGAGGTTTCAATGATACTAATACCAGCAACTCTTTGATACCAGTAACATTATTTAAGGTTAAACGCTTGGCTATGACAGCGGTTCTCAAACATTCGTATGTCGCGCCCCCCGCCCCCCTTTTACCTTGAATAATTTTGCTCCTCCTGCATAATATAAGATAGATGTCTTCTCTGTTCTACGGGTTAGGCTAGCCTCCTGCCCGGCATACGTGCAAAGAGGAACATTCTCTAAAATTTCTGCTAAATGATCTTCTAGGAATTGTAAATATGCTTCTCCACTAAGACGCCCATACAACACAAACGGATCCACTAACTGATCATTAATTATGCCGCACCAAATATTTATGCTGAATCGATGTTGAAAATTACGTTCAAACGTAGCATTCAGAAAATTGTAACCTTGGAACGCGATCGCCGCGCCGTCTTGAAGATGCTGAACGGGCTGGACATGGAAAGGCTTTAAACCATATTTCTTAAGCGTATTCAAAACACCTTTCTGTGATTTATTGACTTCATTAGCAATCCTCCTCGTACTCACACTCGGGTTTTCTTCAACAATATTGTCTTCGGGTCGTATATCAAAACCTTCTCTTTCACTATAAATCCTTGCGCTAGGAAAAACGCCAGTTTCCTGAACTCTGATGAACAATTTTTGGAAAAGTTTTCTATTAGGAACTCTTCGGTTAGGAAATCGCCGTCGATACTCGTTAACTGCTTGAACCGAGTTTCCATCACAAAACCCACAAACAAAAATTATATCCTCATATTCCCTATGGGTGAATATTTGAGGCATTTTAGGAATTCGTAACTAAAGCAGTTAATGTCAAACTGATTGAGAACTAATTCTGACAAATCATTCAACATTTATTTGCACCTATCACGTACGTGATATGTAATTGATTTGTTAAAACAGGAAAACAAATTGGATTTATTTCAAGAATGATTGACATTCGGACTATAACTTATTGGTCTATTTTTCTTATTTTGACCCCCTGAATCTATCCCTAAAATACTTCCCATTCCTCCGAAATCACCCTGTATAAACGGGAACACTAAATTGGTAACAAATAAAGTGTGTAGTTGTAAATCCTGTTAAATTCCAGAACATCATATAACGCGCATGAAAATAGCTAGAAAATGTATACACACCCAAATTTATATGGAGTCACCCAGTGTTTCCGATTTTGTTAAATACTACTGAAATTTTGTTAATGGAAAATGAAAGGTTCTTTATACTAAACCAGCTTAATTATTAATAATAAAAAAATTATAAAAATTCTTGAAATTAACAAAAACGCATTAAAAATTAAAAAAATTGGAATGCTTGATTATAGAAAAATAAAAACTAGTTTTTCACTTTAATAGTCAATGTTGCCGCCTCTAGCCCTAATACAATCTTCAATTCGACGGGGATTGCCTCTAATCAAATTGTCAACTTGTTCTTGAGGTAAGTTTGCCCATTCCTCTAGAGCGGCTTGAATGAGCTGAACCACATTTCCTGGATTATCCCTTCGAGCTCTAATCCTTCTTTTAATGAAGTCCCACACATGCTCAATGGGATTATTATCAGGTGAGCAGGCAGGCCATCTCAGAACAGTGACATCTTCTGTTTCCAGAAAGTCTGAGGCAACTCTGCCGGTATGTGTAGGGGCATTATCATGCATGAAAATGAAAATATTTCGCATTGCACCTCTCCACAGCCTAACTATGGGTTCTAGCACCAAATCGACATACCGGCGGCCCGTTAAACTTTACCATAATGCACGCAAAGGAGTTTTTTCTCCCATCATAATGCCTCCCCTAAACATTACAGTTCCTCCTTTATATCTTGGAACAGATCTGGCAGTTTGCAGTCTAGCTTGTCTACCTCGACCTCTTAAAACCCGAATTCGACGGTCATCTGGTCTCAGACGAATTCTGGTTTCATCTGAAAAAAGGATATTTTGCCAATCTACAATTGTCCAGTTCTGGTGTTCCAGACACCAATTTAGCCGATCAATTTTGTTCTGCCTTAACTGTCTCTTGCTAAATAAATTTCGAGCACGGAGCCTCTTTCGTATTGTTTCAACTGAAATACCAATACCTGTAGCCTGCAAAAGTTGGCTTTGGAGCTCCGGATGAGAAGTGGTTGGATTTCTTCTAGCTATTTGAATTAAAACCCGGTCTTGTCGATCACTAGTTACTCTGCGACGACTTTCTCTAGGCCTGTTCTTGAGCGTTTCCAATTTTAAAAATTCTTGCATAGGTTATTGAAACAACGCCCTGCGAGACGTCCACCATTGCTGCGATTTGCCTTTGTAACATTCCCTGCTTAATAAGAGCAACAATTCTTCCCCTCTGAACATCTGACAAACCTACGTACGGCATATTATCTTTTTTGAACACAAAGTTAAATTTACTCTGACACTTCGATTTTACAACTGCACACAAATAACAAAATTTTTCAATGTGCACGCGATCAACTTTTATCAATTAGTTATCTTATTTCCAAAAAAATACCTTTATCTCTTATCTGCATAACAAGTTTTCATAAATTTCTTAGTATTAGTAAGAAATACTGGGTGATTCCATAAAAGTTTGGTTGTGTGTATTCCGAAATATTGAAGCGATATTTGGGTTTGACCTTCATGGAGATTTCCCAGACAAATTAAACAAGTAGTAATGAAATTGGCAGAACGTATATTTAGAGTTTTAAAATATTGTTAACATCCACAATATCATTTTATATAAAAAGAATTAAGAAATGTTGAAAGAGAACCTGGGGATAAACTATGGTTGGAGATTGCCCGGGCAAATTAAACAAGTAGATATGAAATTAAACTTAAGCTTAAAATTTCAAAACATTGTCTTTATCCAAGAAATATAATGTAAATTAACAAATTAATTTTTACAGGTGCCAAGTGACTTCGAATTTGGTTTATATGATCTGGATTTCAAAATATTTGGTGTTCATCTTGAAAGAGCAGCCCAAGTTACTCCAATTGTAAATAAGGTGGGAATAAAATCCAACATTTGTGGACCCGAAAGTTTCACACCAGACCACAAGCCTTTGTTGGGAGAAGATCCACGCTTAACTGGTAATACAGACTTTTCAGAAAACGTTTTCTCACAATAAAATACGCTGTACTTGAAGGTTTCTTCCACGCTTGTGGTCTGAATTCAGCTGGAATGATGTTAGGAGGTGGTTGCGCTGAACAACTTGCAACTTGGATCATTAAAGGGCGTCCTGAGCTGCCTATGTTTAATTACGATATTAGAAGGTTCACACAAGCTATGCGAAATCACAAGGCGTGGATTACCGAAACTAGCCAAGAGGCTTACGCTAAAAATTACAGCATTGTTTTTCCACATGACCAACCGATGGCTGGACGCAACTTTAAGATTGACGTATTCCACGAGGTATGACTGTTCCTTGATAGGTTGAAGCATTATTTTAAGGGAGAAAATCTTTAGGTGTTGGTGGCAAAAGGAGCTATTATGGAGCAAGCACAGGGGTGGGAACGCCCTGCATTTTTCATTAAAGATAGTACGGCACCTGTGAGAGGATACGATTGGTATGGTTATTATGATCACGTGTTAAACCCGGACCAGCGTTATCAAAAGCAATTAAAAGGAGATCTTTCTTTTGATTTTTCAAAACATCACGACTTGGTAAGACTTTAATTTAATTAAAACAAAAATCAATTGATTAATTTTAATTTAGATTGGAGAAGAAGCTTTGGAAACCCGTAGCAATGCAGCTCTGTTCGACATGTCTTATTTTTGCAAAATGTACTTAACTGGCCCGGATGCACAGTATGCAGCCGATTGGCTGTTTACAGCCGATACTGAAAAAGGAGTGGAAAAGGTGGTATATACCTGTGCCTTGAATGACCAAGGGGGTGTTGAAGCTGATATGACTGTTGTGCCTCTGAATCAAGGCGTGGGGACGTTGGTTGGGCCTATTTTAAAGGTAATTTTGTAGCACAAGCCATTTTATTTTATATTTTTCGTTACCTTTAATATGTATTCGTGACAGTTAAAAATATGTGAAATGGATTATTTCTATCAAGAGATCCAAAAAAAGCTGATCCTCGGCGGGCTGTGGAATGAAAAGTCACGTCTTTACTAGACTAAAGGAATGTTTATGATGTCAGATAAATTAGTTATCTTTTTTTTTATACGAATCTGACAGATTGTTAAAATGATTTTTAATACATTTCAAAGAGCATTCATTATTGAATCTTACTTTCGGAACGGCCTTCAAGTTGACGGAGAATGGACCTATTCGATTCCTCCTTGTTTTGTGGAATTTCGAGAGAGGTATCCCAATGAAATTATTACATACCGAAAATTTTATGCTTTGATTAAGAACTTAGTCAGCAATTTTCGAGAAACTGGAAGTGTTGGAAAGAAAGAAGGGTCTGGTAGGCCAAAGGAGATAGTACCTGCTTTAATTGAAACTGTAAGACAACGAATTGACGAGGCTCGCAAAACACCAATTAAACATTTATGCCAGCAAGTTGATGATTTAAGTTACGGTACATGCCACAGAATATTGAGACAAGCTTTGCATCTGCACCCTTACCGATTTATTTCCATTCAGGAGCTTTTAGAACAGGATTATCCAAAAAGAGTTCAGTTTTGTCGTTGGTTTGTGGATAATCTCAATGATGAGCAGTTAAATTTAACCTTTTTACGATGAAACCTGGTTTTACCTTAATGGGTATGTTAATTCACAGAATATGCGGATTTGGAGTAGCGAGAATCCACACGTTACAATTAAAGCTCCCCTTCATCCATAGAAAATAGGAGTCTGGGTTGGAATGAGTCGTCGTAGGTTAGTTGGGCCAATATTTTTCGAAGGCACGCTAACTGCAGCAAGGTACAGGATCGAATTATTGCAACCTTTCTTAAATAAACTTCACGATGATGAGCTACGGGATGGTTTTCTGCATCAGGATGGCGCAACAGCTCATGCAACTGCAGATACAATTAATTTTTACGCGAATATTTTGATGGCCGAATCATTAGTAGGAATACTGCAACACCCTGGTCCCTTCGCTCTTGTGATGTTACTGTTTTGGACTTTCTGCTATGGCCCTATTTGAAAAACATCATTTTTAAAATTCCAGTTAATGATTTAAACGAACTGAAACTTAGAATTGAAGAAAACTGCCAAGAAATTAACAACTCACCTCAATTATTACAAAATGTTTCTGAAGGTATGAGAAGACGAGTTCAGAAATGTTTGGAGGAAGAAGGCAGACATTTTCAACATTTGTTGTGATCATTACATTAGTTCAGGTTTATTCATTTCGTTTACAGTTGCTCACCAAAAGATTTCTGCTCCTAAAAATTACGTTTCATTATTATTTAATTCCAGCTAACCCAACCTAACCTGAAATTGACATCAAAAACATTCCTTTAGTTTAGAAAAGACGTGACTTTTCATTCCACAGTCCGCTGGGAATCAACTTTTTTTGGATCTCTCGATATGTGAACTACTCTGATCGGCACAGTTACTGCATCATTTTTCATAAATTTATTTTAGGTGTTAACGTGTGAATAACGTTTTTAAAGTAAATACATGTACGAAAATAACATGCCCCAACAGTCAAACAATAATATTCTTGATTTAGTGGCTGATATTGAGTGTCTAAAGAATTTGTTCTGTAAAAAGTGTTCGTAGTGTAAAAGTTGGTAAAATCTCCCTTTGCACATCATGAATGTATTGTAACAAATATGGCTTGAATCATATGCTGTCTAAATGTAGACGACTGATCAAAAACACAAGTAGGATATAAAACTTATTATAGAAATAAAAAATTTCTAAACACCAAATACTTATGTAATAAGGCAAAAAAACAGATATACAAGACTCTGATCAGACCAGTAGTAATATAAGCAATGGAAACGTGGAAATGACCGCGAAAGAAGAAGAAGATTTGCGAGTTTCTAAAAGAAGAATACTACAAAGAATAATGGGAGCGATACGGCCAAAAGAAAATGAACTTAGACCAAGAATGAACTTTTAATTAAGAAGGGAAATGCAAGGAGAAGACATAGTTACATACATTAAATAAAAAAGAATAAAATGGTTCGGGCATGTAATGAGGGCAGATAAAAAAAGAGTCAAGAATTATGACAGAATGGACACCAACAGGAGTAAGGAGATGTATACCCAGTACAAGGCTTAATGATATAGAAGATGATTTAAAGAAGACAGGAATAAATAAGTGGAAAAAGAAATGCATCAATAGGAAAGAATGGACAAAATTGCAGAAAGAGCCAAGATCAACAAGAAGTAACTAGAATAAAAGAAGAAAGAAATATGGAAACTAATCCATTTCAAAAAAAGGATATGGAAGCTTATGAAAATAAGCAGCCATAACTGTATACGGTTAAAGTACATATATACGAGGGCAGCGTTTAAGTTTTTACTAAAACTAGGAAAGAAAAATTTTTTTTCGAAGAATCTGTTTTATTGCTTTTCAAAATATTCGCCTTTATTATACACTTTTGCATGCGTTCAAACCAATTCTCGAAACATTTTTTCCACTCTGAAATTGCTATCTCAAAATAATGGTTTTTCAGGGCTTCTTAAGGTGATGAAAGTCGCTGTCCACGCATTTTTTGTTGACATAAAGCAGGCGAATACGGGCAACGAGACATTTTCTTCTTCAAATAATCAATTGTTTGTCGTGCTATGTGAGAGCTGGCATTGTCATGATGAAGAATGATTCGACATTTTCGGTTGTTTTTCCTGATTTAATCGATGACTTCTGGCAAACAAATTGTTGTATACCATTCAGCGTTAACTATTCTTCGATCTCCTAAAGGAATGATTCCAACATGTCCAGTGGAACCGAGAAACAAGCGATCATTTTCTTGGAAGTGCTTTGTGAACGAATAACTTTTGTGGGATTCGGTTCATCTTGGAACACCCAAACAGTGGATTGTTGCTTAGTTTCGAGTTCATACGAATATATTGAAGTTTCGTCACCTGTTACGATGTTGTATCCGGATTTTGCAGTTCCTTGGTCGAATTTTTTGAGCATTTCCTTACACCAATTAACAAGAGTCGTTTTTCGAGCTTCGGTCAAATTATGCGGAATCCAGATCTGTTTCACAGCTAAATGTTCATGCAAAATCGACTGTACTGCAGTCTTCGATATGCCCGAGGATGCCTCTATCTCACTGTAAGTCACACGCCGATCTTCTTCAATCATATTGCGCACAGCATCGATGTTTTTTGTAATAACAGCCGATTTTGGTCGACCTTCACGAAATTCATCACTGACGGACGCACGACTTCGACGAAACTCTGCAAACCAATTATAAACAGTCTTTTCTGATGGTGCTTCATTACCGAAAGTTAAATGAAGCGACTCTATGTATTGTTGTTGAGTTGCTTCATTAAAATCTGCAAAAATCATCCAACGAAAACCTTCACGTGAAATTTCCATTTTTTCACAAAATTGCTTTTTTTAAACGCTCACTTTAAATAACCACTACTCGGTCAAGTTCTAAGCTACCACTGTTTTCACAATAACAAATGTCAAATTTTACGAAAATAGTAATGACACATCTCAATAACGCCACCTAGTGGTCATTTGTAAAAACTTAAAAGGCTGCCCTTGTATATATATATATATATATATATGTAACGGAAAACTTTTGTAACAATAAAAGATCTCACGAGTTGCTAGTATGAAGGTTGAGTCTAGAGGACATTGTTATAGAAGAGGTTAGGGACGACACAAAGTTACATCGCAAGTTAATGACAAATTTTTGGTGTTATCATTGCTTAAGAATAGGCAACTGACTGTTTAATAGCTGCTGAACCCCCTTAGGATCACTTGTAATTATATGGTAAACCTAAGAACATTTCGAAACCATCTGTTGGAAGCAGGTTTGAGTAACAGGAAACCAGCACTAGCACTAGCACAGTTCCATACCTCTTCTAATGCATAAAAGATATCGATTACAGTTTCCTCGGGATTGCCTTTATTGGGAAGATGGCGACTGGGGTCGCATACTCTTTACGGATGAGCCTCGTTTCACTGTGATTTCACCTAAACAGGAAAATTTTGGCGGTGTATCAGTAATGGTATAGGGAGGTATCAATATTTATACAAAAAATGGAACTCATCGATATCGATGACGGTTCTTTAAATGCGAATGGACTCATAACACGGTCATTGGAATGGAACCTCATGTGATACCTTCAGTGCCATTTTTCGGTTCTAATCTTCTCTTAACGCACGACAACACTCACATGTTACTGAAGTTCTCAATGGTGTAATGCAGTGGCGGCTCGTGAGTTAAGAAAGAGGGTGGGCACAAGAAAAAACTTACCTATTTTTTGTACATAAAATCCATTCTCCTATTTTTCATGCTGGAAAAGACGTCTATGACTTTGTTGTCAAAATCCGGGATAGACTGGACGAACTTCTTTTCTATTGATAGGACCGCCAATGCGTTCAGTCGATCTTCTGACATTGTGTTTCTCAGAAAAGTTTTAATGCGTTTGAGGGTGGAAAAACATCGTTCACATTCTGCTGTCGACATGGGCGTTGTACAAATAATATCCAACAGTTTGTATGTTTCCGTCAAAACCTTTTTTAGATTGTTGTCTGCTATGAAAACTAAAAAACTGAAAGATATAGTATACCAAACACCATCAGAGACTGTTGAAGATCTTAGGAGACGCATTTTTGAGGCAGCAGAACTAATTCGGAATAATAATTATATTTTACTTAGAGCAACCACATCTGTCTCAAAAGAAGAGGCATAATGTGCCTCGAGAGCAACGGTGGCAATTTTGAACAATCTTTATAGTGAATTTAAACTAAAATAAAAATAAATGTTGGTTTTTCTGAAATTGTAATTATTTAATAAATAATAATTTAACACTTTGAAGAACATTATTAGAATTTTTAACTATATTTGGTCTAAAGATTATGTACACATCGTGGGACACCCTGTATTAATTGTTATCAGGATTAACGAAGCGCTTACGTGCAAAAACTGTTTTGGCGCCCAACGTGGGGCCGTAATAGAATATTATATAGCATTATTATGCAGCAACATTTTATAACCAACCAACATGGAGCCGTAGCAATTTTTTGTCTATCCGATTTACATAAACATCGTTCTGCTAATATTGTGTAACATATTAAATAAAAGGCGTCATGAATATGTATGACGTGCATTCACCATTTCAAGCACCAGGAAGTAATACTCCTAGTAGTATTCACAAACTATTTGAAAAAATTAACAACTTAATTTAGACTCTTGAAATGGATCAATTGCAAATAAGAAGTATTTATTGTTATTATTGTACTTCAGTAGGTGTTCGGGGTTGACAGAGGATGTATTGGTTCAAATTAAACAACTAAATTAATTTTATTATATACATCGTCATTTATATTTCAATGATAAATAATATATATACATAATATACATAATAATTAATCTAGAAAATAAAACATTTTGGATGTGTATATTTTAGATACTCGCTATTTAACATTCTGTCTGTTAATCAGATATTTATGGCAGGAAAAGCGTGGCTGTG
>JABXWE010034923.1:0-29749 GCA_014611495.1 Limonius californicus
GACGACGTTTCGGCACAGTCACATTTGCCATCTTCAGGTCTTGTCGGATAACTTTCTGCTGGTATTTCTTGTAATACGACTGAGACGTTCATTTCCGCTGGGGCTATATATACTTCTTGACCGTTCCGTGCGGTTGGGCTTTGTTGATTTCGAGCTCGGTTGTGTGACGGGACCAGCTGTGGCTGGAACGTTCTGATTTTGTTGAGGTGGTTTTATGTTTGCTTGTTGGTTTCTGTTGTAAGTTTGTTTTTTGGCGAGAACGGGATTTCAAGCGGATGGTAGTCTTTGGATATTATCACGAGAATTTAGGTTTCTTGGGTGTTAATCGATTGCTATAGCTTCCCTTATTATTTCTGATTTCAGGTGCCCTATGTTGGCCAGTACTTTAGTGTTTTCGAAAGCGCTTTTGTGGGATGATGTGCTTACATGTTGTGCCAGTGATGAAGTCTTCTTGTTCTTTCGTACGGCATTTTCGTGTTCCTCTGTTCTCATATTGACTCGTCTATTTGTTTGACCTATGTATGTTTGATCGCAGTCCTGGCAAGGAATTTCGTAAACACTTTGATTGTCCAAGGGTTTTGGGGTTTCGTAGAATGGAGCTGATCTTTCTTTTGGTTGTGAATGTTGTTTCCACATTGTGCCTTCGTAGAATTCTAGAGATTCTGTATGTTGTTCCTTTGACGTATGGCAAGTGGGCTTTGGATGTAGGTTTTTCTTTTTCATCCTGTGGCTTCGCTAGGCTGGTTTTAAGTGTATCATTGATAGCTTGATTCTTGAAGCCATTTTGTTGTAGGGCTTTTCAAAGTTTCTTCATTTCTTGGTCTATGTTTTATGGGTCTGCGAGTCTTTGAGAACGGGTGACCAGAGTTTTAGCCACTGATCGAAGTTGTACCGGATGGTGGTGTGACTCCGCGTTGAGATAGCAGTCTGTATGAGTATATCGATATGTGGACCTTTGTAATTTGGCAACATGGAGGGGGACACCTTAACAACTTCTTGGACCATCTAAATAGTCTCCACCCGAAAATCAAATTCACGATAGAAATGGAATCAGAAAATCAACTACCGTTCCTGGATGTTTTGGTCAAAAAAAAAATCGGGCGGAAACTTGGGCCACACGATGTACCGGAAACCCACTCATACAGACCGCTAATGTAAAATAAATATTTTTTTATATCTGGAAAGAAAAGTTAACTATGCATTTCATGCACATATGATAGGTGTGAGCTACCTATTTGTTGTAGATAAAATGACCACACTGTATAATTAAATAAACATTATAATGAATATAAGAAATTCATATCTCAATACCTAACCCCGAAGAATAATACCTAAGGTAAAAGCAAGCAGCGTAAAAATAATAAATACATAATACGGTAAGTCAATAACCTCCTGCGAAATTTCGTGCCTTGATCGACAGCAGCGAATAGTCATTAATATTTCAGTGGCGATAAAACGACAAATACAGCTATAAAATTTTAAAATGCGCATACAAGAAAATATGATTTTCTTAAACGTACCTCAAATACCTTATCTTGCCTCTTTATATGGAATTTCTAGTTGCACGTTTTTCAGACTTTCATTTTGAACTTTAGAATGTACAACAAAATGTTTACATAAGACCCTCTTTGATTATCCTCATTTCCTGCCAAAGGAAGAAGAGCGGCATCCAGGATCTGAAATAAATCTCGCTCGACACAAAAATAACTTTGAATTCAATCCAATCGAAACGTCTCTTTGTTGGTGTTTCGAAGTAATAAATTGCTGGACGTGCTATCGGCTTTCAAAGAGTAACATATTGTTCTCTAAATTGAACGAAGCTGTTAAGTGCAAAAGTTTGTAGTTATGTTAAGAAATTATCTTTACTTGTTAGTTTTTAGTTTGTTGTTCGTATATACAATGGACAGCAAAATGGAACTATAAAAGATAGTTTTATTGGATTGTAATTTAAAATACGATAATGATGAAGTCCTCTGGCATCAAAGTCCATAATTATTTTTGAACTGCGATGCCACATTTAGCATAAATTGCTAATTGTCATCAAATATTTTAGTTGTAATTAGTTTAGCACTAATGCCATCACTTCTGTAGCGAATTCCTATAATTAATTATATATGTTCATTCGTGAGAAAATAATGAAGTGATTAGACAGTACGTAAAGTCTTTAAATTGTGTTTGTATAAGAACATTCCACTGACATTATGAGTGTTTAACAATGAAATCGTTAAGGCACTCATTAGACTTTTAAATTTAGTTGAAAGCTACAAAATTACATTCCAGAAGTAATAAACAAAACTATTGGACTAAAGGGGGTTTGATATTATTGGTCACTTTAGAGGAGGTACTTTCAGTTGCAAAATCACCTACTAAATGTAATCAAACATGGTTATGCCAATTATTATAAAGCGTGGAAAGTAAGAATTCGAAATAATTGGCGATAAACCGCACAGTGGGCGACTAAAGAAAACCTCAGTTCGAGATAATGCTGTGTTAAGAAGAATAAGCTTGACAGGCAGAAATCTTAGTTTCGCCGAATTATACAATATAGCCTGATGCTAAATCTGCCAGCGTGTGGACTTTCCCTGTGCGAGGAAAACTTAGTTTTAGATTTAGAGGACGTAGAGCAGGGAGGAAACAACCGCTCTCCGAAAGTAAAGAACTCTACTGTTTGCTACAGCACAAAGTACATCGAAACTGGAGAACATAATAGTGATAGAAGGTGCTAATTGGTTATGAATCAAGTTTTAATATCAATACCATCCACAGGTTTATTAGATAGAAGTTTTACCAAACTTCCAACAAATAAGCATTTCACCGCTGTTATCGTATGAGCTTCCATGTTTGATGAATGAGTACGCCTCCGAAGAACTGCAACATAGGATACCACTTAATGTAAAAAACCTATTTTAATAAAGAAGAGTTTATCCTTCAGAACGATTCTGTGACGATAATTGGCAAGGAAAAGGATTATTAGATTGGTAAATTGGAACATCCAAGTAAGCAAACCCCTGGAAATGTTACTTTGTAAAACCAGTGCAAAGCGGATATAGCTATTCTAACTGAAACTAAAAAGAAGGGGAAGATAAATGAAGAATTAACAAACTATATACCTTTTCGGACAGACATTAATAAGTCTCAGAGAGCGGCAGCCAGAGTTTCTATTCTAGGTCATAAAAATCACAGAAATGTATAGAAAGCTATGCATACAAATCAGAAAGGATTGTAACTTTAACCCTGTCTATTTATGAACGTATTACTACAATAATGGCTGCTTATGCATCCACTGATGACTCTACAGAACAAGTAAAACATGCCTTCTATGAAGATCTAACAGAAGTAATAGACATGATCGCTAAACAAAGGGAGATAATTATTATAGGTGATATAAATGCCAGGGTAGAAATACAAATGCACAATGAAGTAGTAGGTCAATTTGCGCAACAAACACTTAATAACTCAGGAGAAATGCTGATTGAATTATGTAAACAGTATGTGATGAGGATCATGAATAGTTTCTATAAACACAAAATGATCACAGAGTTAGTTACATGGGAAAAACCATCTCTACAGCAGAAGTCAATAATAGATTACTTTATCACTAAACAGAAAACCAGAATTAAATGGTAGGACTGCAGGGTGAAGAGAGAACTAAACTGTTAAATAAGCAGAAAAACTGAATACCAGACTAACAATAAACAAAAGAGCACATAAGAAGAAGTAAGTAATAGACCAATATATACACTGCATTTAATACAGCAATCTAGCGTCAAACACCTGTATCAAAATCGTCTGAAAATAGAACTAGATGAACTAGCAATAAACAAAGACTTAGAAACGGAATACAATAATTGCAAAACTGCACTAAGTTCAACAGGAATGCAAGCTCTAAGTCCACTACTTGACAAGGAAAACAGGCAAAATCTTGCTTGGAGCTACAGAAGAAATAGAAGCTTTTGAGTGGTCAACTCTAAAAAATAATGAGAGACAAGAAATCTATAAAATAAAAAACAGATGTCTACAGAGAAAAATTAAAGCTGCAAAGAACTAATTCTGGGAGCAAAAATGTAATCAGGTTGACAGCTTAATTGGAAGCAACAGTCAACAGAGATATTAAGAACCATTTAACAAATGAAGTCTAACGTGACAACATGAACCAATGGGACTATTATTACACAACTTTGTTAACAGAGAATCTGAATAACCAAGGTGATGAAACGGCAGTACAAGAGAATCGAACATCAAATAAGTACCTAACTATGAAAGAGGAAGAATTATATGCACTACTAAAGAAAATAGAAAACGCTAAATACCCTGGTCCAGCCAATATACCTGCGGAGCTGATTATACATGGTGTCCTTTAAATGACTTAAAAGCTTCAGGTAGAATTTTTCCTTTATGAATGCTTAATACAAATCTTCAAAAAAAAAGTAGGTATTTGAAGCTTTAGTTTTCTTGTACGAGAGTGTTAAAGTTCATATCTTTAAAACAGAATTTCATGAAACAATAACGAGAACTTTAATGTTGCACGTATCTGCCGATAAGTGACTGACTGCCACTTGATTATGTAAAGATTAATATTGAGTTGACGCTCTAGTTGCTCTTCTGGAAGTACTGTTAAAAATGATAAATTTCGTAAATACTACATTTGACAACAGTGCAAGGCCATGGTATTGTGATGAAAAGTAGAAAATTTGTTTTTCGACATTTGTCAAAATCTAATCATGTAATGTCGGCCTACTAATTAAATTCTCCATAAATGCAAAGACATCGTCAACGTTGCCAAGTATAATATTCTTTAAGTGTCTCGTGTGAGGAAACTAAGCACTATAGGAAGTTCGTGTTAGTGTTTTTGAGGACTGTATTTCTTACAGAAGAGTGCTACCTGAAGCTTTTAAGGTATTTAAAGGACACCCTGTATATGGAGGTGCAGAAATCATCAGCAGATTAACAAATCTAATGAATAAAAGTTGCAGATTGGTTGAAACGTCTAAGAAATGGAAGCAAGCTCTTCTTGCATCAAGTTTTAAAGAAGAAGACAGGAAAGATCGAGGCTGCTACAGGGGTCTAGATGTCATCAGTAGCATAAGTCGTCTCTTTGGAAATTTTTTTAATAATTAACCTAATAACGATGATAAACATAATAATGAGACAAGATCAACGAAGAATAAAGTGTATTTATCTCGGGACCTTTATGTGTCGACAACCTATTTATCCTAACAACTTACGGAAAAAAGAATCTCTGCAGAATAAGAACATAATTTAACATTCATTGACCTAGAAAAGACTTATTATACAATACCACGACGAAAACTCCGGGAAGCTTTAAAAATGTTGAACATTTCTATACAGTTATTAACAATGATTCAAAAATTGTACGAAGGAAATGTAGCCTATGTAAAAGTGGGGAGACAACAATCAAACCCAATTAATACGTCAAAAGAGTTAAGGCAAAGATGTACCTGCTCTACTACTTAACTAGTGGAAATGATTTTAATGAACTGGAAACGGAGCTGTAGAAATAAGAGCGTGCCTATAAACGATCATCTACTTTTTACTTTGAGTTTCGCCGATAATCAGGTTATTCTAGCGCAAGATTCATTCGACCTAGAATTCATGATAAGAAGGCACCATAATAAATATGAAAAATGGGGCTACATATGTAAGTTTGAAGACGTCCGAATATCCAATAGTAAATGGTGAGGCAAGATTCGAACTGTTAATTAACGAAGAATCAACAGTTGAACAAGTAGACAAATTTAAATAAGTGTTATACTGGATAAAAACGAACTTGGAGGAAGAGAAATTAAACATCGGATACAGGAAGGAAAGAAGATAATTGGCTGCCTCAACCCCACATTGTAGTACAGAAACATCTCAAAACAACTAAAAATCATACTGGACGATTAATGGTTGAATCAAACCTTTGCTATGTAAGTGAAATCTGGACAACTGACGCAGACATAAGACGCAGTAGAAATGGACTACCTGCGACGCAGTACGAGAGTATCAAGACTTTAACATATAACCAACGAGTAAATAATAAATCAAATGAAAACTATAGAAACAGTACTAGATAGAATAGAACGTGGAGCATTGTGACGGTTTGGACACTTAATGAGAACGCCCGAAGATCGGTGGCCGCGACACAGTGGGTTCCACCGGGAAACAAAAAGCGCGGAAGACCTAGACAGTCCTGGTACGATTAGACAAACCGTAGAACGAAGACAACTGAATGAAAATATGGCACAAGATACAGAAGTATGGAGAAGGAGACTGGGTAAACGCCATAATGCTATATTATGATAAATTACATGCATTGTAATGTGTCATCAATCCCAAAATTTTATGACCATAATGTTTCTTTCTAGTTTCTACCTAATAAAACTGCTTAAATTGTGGATGATAACCAATAACATCGACAAGATGGACTGGCCAACACAATCCCCAGACCTGAAAGTAATAGAGAATTTCTGGGGGAAGATATCAAACACATCAAACAGAAATGAACAAACAAACTAAATTGATCGAATCTTCGATTTAAGGATGATTTCGCTCTATTTCGAATGATAAAATTGAAAAATTGGAAATTTTCATGCCAAAAGATGTGAATTGGTTATCCCAAAGAATGGTTTAAACTTCAATTTTGCGCAATATTTAAAGTGATGCAGAACTTTTTAACGCCACTGTAGTTATATATCTTATAGCAGAATTGGCGTTCTATAAAACATAAATGAAAACATCAAACACGTTAGTGCTACATTTTTACTCAAAGGCTTTGTACAAACCCGATATTCCAGCCAATTATAACCAAGGACCAAGACGAGTCGATACCAATTGCTCTAGCGAATACGAAGGTATTAAGTCCGCTGCAATACATTATTAAAATTTCAGATGATGTAAATACCTAAAGTGAGTTGAAAGAAATGCAAAGGCTGTTTAATTTTGTTAAAACAACATTTGCTTTTCTAATAACAATGCTGCGGATCTAAATTATACATGCCTTAATCTGGTGTAAGCCTGCGATATTATTTACATATTGTTTACAACCTTCGCAGTACAATTAATAATTCAGAAATAGGTCTCTTATCTCAGCAATTTTAAAGTAATTTTAAAATTATGTAAAAATCGTAACCAAACTTAGAGAGTAGAATCAGTAGATATTTACATAATATGTATTTCTTACACTTTTCAATATTTCACGCTTTTCTTACTTTGTATATTTGAAAATATACAAGGCCTAGAATAGCCTGGCCCCAACAGCCACATCAAAATCCTAATAATGCGAACATAAAATACAGCTACCCATGTCACGATTAGTGACATCGCATTAGTTTCATCTCTGGACGTTTGTAGCAAACATGGTCTGTATATATCACATACGCTGTGTAGGTCTGCAATTATACGAGAGCAAATTTTTATGAAATCTACCTAGGCATGAAAATGACAGAAAATAACAATTACTTTACTGTCAAGCTGCTGTGACGTTTATGCATGTCTGTAACAAACGCGTTTTAAGTTTAGTAAGATATAAGGTATTCTTGCAACCTGCTCGCACCGAAAATGAAAGACCCTAAACCGACGTGGCAATCAAAAATTAAATGTAAGTTTTTACATCGTCAAACCGGAATATTCGTTTCCCCGTCGCTCCTAGCTCTTAGATACGTCTACCTGAATGCTGGAAAGCCTACTGCAACCAATATAAAAGACAAGAACTATAATTAAAGCATAAGCATGCCAACATAATGATTTCGTATGTATCCATATCTGATGAAATGCGATTAAATTGTATTGATTTCATTTGGAGATATTGCATACCTCGGCATCTGTGAGCATATATTTATATTAATTGCATATTTGAGCATATTCATGCAATTTTAAGAATTGTTTGTCTTTTCATGATAAAGAAATTAGTAGAATAAATTGTACTTTTTAGGAATAAGGATTAAAGTAATTCTGTTTAGCATTCCTGCTTATAGTTTTAGTGTTGCGAATGTTAAGCTGTTGACTTGCAAGCGTTAGGGGCGTTGCAGGTAGGCGATCAGGAACGTATTCAGAAAAATTTGTGAATGGATAAATAAATATGTTATATAACTAGAAATGCTTAAAATAATACTTCATTTTTAAATTGCGTAATATAAACATTTGACAGGCTTTTCTAATATAATTAAACGCGTATCTACATTTTATTTTATTTGTTTAATTCACTAAATTCTGAGGTATCAGAAGATGAAACCCATCTTTGATCTACTCAGCCTTGAAAACAACTGCAATAATTCATATAGCGCTTGTTAATGTTAGTAGTGTTTGTAAGCAACACACTAATACGTTTCTGGCGTATGAATTTGAATTTCTGACTTGTTAAACTTAGATTTTGAAATGGCGTGCGGTCCTACAATTTTTATGCGCTGAGGGTGTGCAGTCTTTGCAGATTCGTTAACGATTGCAAGCAGTGCATGGAAATGCAAGTATTGCGTACCCAACTGCGAATGAATGGTGCAGAAAATTTAAGAATGGAAAAGAGGGGACTATGGATGAGCTGCGACCGGGTGCACGGTGTACTGCATTAACAGAAAACAATATGGCATGTGTGGAAGGCCTTATTAGGGAAAATCGTCGAATTTCAATTAGAGAAATTTCAGAAATTGTTGGTGCGGGTGTAGGATCTGTCCATAGTATTGTTCGTAATCTGGGTTATTCAAAGTTTATTCATAATTGATTCCTCATCTCTTGTCTAATGAACAAAAATGCTTGCGAATGGGCTTATCTCTGCAACACCTCACAGACTATAGGCAAAATGGTGATGAGTTTCTTCTGTCAATAAATACTGATGACGAAACTTGGTGCCATTACTACGAGCTATCTAGTAAGTTATCATCGAAGCAGTGGAAAGTTTACCACTACCGAAAATTTTTTCGATTATGAAGGACCCTTGTTGATAGAATTTAAGGAACCTGGAGTAAATGTTAATGCAATGAAACGTCGAACAAGCTTTATCAAGCAATAAGACGGAAACGTCCAGGAAAACTTACGCGTGGTGTCATTTTGCTATACGAAAATGCTAGGCCTCATGTTGCTAATGTGGTAAAAAAAATCTTCAACGAAAGAAATGCAGGGTTTCGAGCATCCACCCTATATCCCGGATCTACCGCCTTGCGATTTCCATATTTTAGGATCGCTGAAAAGGGCTTTAAAAGGTCGGCATTTTGAGTCTGACGCAGAAGTACAGATAGCTGTGGAAAACTTCTTCAATCAGCAGCCCCAAGAATTCTATGAGCAGGGTATACATCGATTAGTAAAACAATGGGATAGGTGCCTTATCTGTGACGGTAAATTATTTGTAATTATATTGTTGAATAAATTATTTATAAAACAAAAATGGGTTTCAATTGCACACCTCGTATTAAAGGTTTGATTTCATATTTTGGAGCATACTTCTGTTGAACCTTTACGATGTGTTCCACGCAATTTTTCCAATGTTTATCACTTGCACAAGCAGCATCTCTGATAAGACCCAGAACATTGACGCTTAACCTAGGAGATGTAATTCTTCTTCTGATGTTTGTTTTCAAAGTGCTTTACATCATTTCGATCGGTTTAAATTAGCAAAGGTAGGGGGTAAACTCAAAACGTTATGCCGTTAGCAAGGGAAGTTTCATCAACGAAATATGATCGTTTAATATTCTGTTTTTCTGTTAGTTTTAACAGAACAATAGCCAATTTAGCATACTTTCGAAAGCAAATGATTCATATTACAAACCAAATTTATCATGATTACCTACATCGTTAGTGGAGAACAGCATTCATTATAACGTTAAGATATTTAACAATATTGAAGGAATAGATGGTCAGTCATCCGATAATTTTAAGTTAATCTTAGCTAGATGCTTATATTATAACATTTTATAATATATATTATAATTATATCCAGATTCTATAAAAAGTTGTTTCGCCGAATTTTGCCGCCACTGCCAAGAAAGTTAAATGCGGCCCTAACCACAGACCAACAAGCACCAACGCTATTGTTAAGAGATTACATGCTACCTGCTGACTGGTAATCGCATTTGAGTAGGAATTTATATACTCGCTACTAGAAGGTTGGTCCAACTAAACACGTACTGAGTTTTAGTTTCATTCCTGATTTAGAGTAGACCAATGACAGAAAACCCATCGACATCATCATGAAAAGTAGTAGTTTTTTGTGTGAGTTTTGTTTGCCAAATTTTAAAGTGAAGTTGGTGTTGTGTATGAGGATGCCGAAGCATAACAGTCTAGTTACGTTGTAGGTCAAACAATTCCTGGAACTTACCTTCTCTAAAAATAAAGTATTTTATAAAGGCTGCAGTAAAATGGTAAACCGTTTTCGTCGTGTTTATTTTTATTCAACGTGTATGTACACACCTACAATTACAGACGCTTTTTAATAGTTTCGGATGGTATGTGACAAGAAATTCTAAATTAATCAACATGTGAACACTGCTAAGCACAAAGGTCAAAAATCAAAAGGAAGTCGGAAATTGCAAATTCCACTACGGGAATCGTTTGCCACTACTTACAAAAATATCCAAAAGGAAAAATTTAATTTTAATATGTGCAATACGTTAATTAGCGCGAACATACCACTAACAAAGTCAGAAAACCGTTGTTTTAAATTATTTTTGGAAAAATTCACAAATATAGGTACATGTACCCCAGAAAAGATATTATCGGAAAATGTACATTGTTGAAATCTATACTAGTACCATACGCGAAATTCGTGATATAATAGGAAGTACTATTTTTATTTTACCGTAGATGATAAAACCGATGCTTGCGGTTACTACATAGGTAATTTACTTATTGGTGTTTAAAATTGTGAGAAACCTTGCAAATCTTATGTAATTAGCTCTAGAGAACTTGATAAAACCAATAACTATAAATGAGGGCCTAACAAAAAACTATGTTTGCCAGATGCCGTTCTTGCTGATGAAATAATAGTAATGTTACCTGATGCTACAGCATAATATGATCAAAACAGGGCTGAATTTAAAAATATTCTATCTGAATTTAATTCATACAACTTGTTAGGCCCACGTTATTAATAGAGTTGCGGAGGAAATTAGAGACCAGTTTCCCTTTATAAACGATTTAATTAAGAATCTGATAAAGTATTTCTAAAAGCACCCCCAAGGGTGCAGTCGTATACAGAAAAATCACCAAATACTCCACTACCTCCTAAACCGGTAATTACCAGATGGGGTACGTGGATGGAAGCGGGTCGTAACAATAATTGAAAAAAATTAAAAACTTAATCTTATATTTTGGAGATTCTTCAGCTGCAATTGTAGATTTAAACACTATATTGAAACCTCTTAACTTTAACAGCAGCTAGCATTTATTAAAGCCAGTTATAGTTGCATAAGTACAAGACTCTAACACTCTAGAATTCCAATCGATGTCTTTAATAGACTCTGTAAATGTGTTAAAATAATTTCAAACATCAATAAAAACAGTTAAAGGCAATATTAGTAAAGTTGTTAATCAAATATTAAATGAAGTTTTGACAAAAAATGAAACATTTCAAATCCTTACACAAGTAAGTGAAATCTTGTTGCGAAACTTTCATGAGGGCGACGTCAGTTTAGAACCGCTTTCGCATTACTTCAGGGGGTGCGGGCGTCCCTTACCATGCATGCATCATGCACCCTAAACTTAAATAAGTGAAATACGGTCGCCTCAGCCGGGGTTCGACCACCCAGCCGATCGGACCGCATTTCACTGTGACCTCGACTGACAGCGCTTGTTCGCACTGCCCCACAAGGTCCCTCATCAGCTAACTTTGAAAGCAGTTTTTCGATATATGTATAAACATTTATTACCGGATAGAAGTCGATCGTTTCTTCTGGACAATTTAGAAAAACACATTGTGATTAATTGCTATAATAAAATAAAATACGCGCAAGAAGAAGGGGCATATTTCTTGAAATAATAGTAATAATAAAATTACCAGTTGCATTACCTGTAATTAGGGAATTAATTAGTTAATTCGTTTATAGCTGTAACAGTAACAGCTTAAAATGTTAATTTGTTTGTATATTTTTCGGTTTTCTAGCAATAATTATATATTTTATAAAAAGTACTGCATTCTTTAGGTATTTTCAGTGCATATATATGCGCATATTTTAACATTTTATCGTGCATGTATATCCGTGCTTTACCTATAATATACTAGAAAATAAATTAGTAACAGGGTCTTTGTATCGTTCTGATTGCAAGAAAATTGGATTATCGTTGGGGTTGTGTTTGAATTAAACAATATCGATGGGACCGAGAAACTATACAAGATGATCTAATGAAAGAATAAATATTTGTTGATATGAGATCGGCAACTGAAAGCGTCTCATATTGCCACGGACGTAAATGGGTTCGAAACAACTGTATTAAACTGTATTGAAAAGAAAAATAATACATCCAAACCTACAACCACCAAAACTATACGGTTTAATAAAAATATATAAACCCCAAACGCCTATTAGACCGCAAGTGTCATATACAAATGCACAAAACCACATGAAGAAGTAACCAGAATACATACCAAAATATCCAGTTATAAATTCGGCCGAATTAATTAGCAATTCAAAAAATATACCAAAAGACCATTCTGAGAATGTTAAATAAATTTCAAATCCATATTTACGTGATATATCGGAGACAATTGCTAAAAGAATAATCAAAACAAGTACATTTAAAGTAATTTATAAAACAATAGAAAACACTTTCAACACCCTATTCAACGCACAAGATAGAACTAACGATTTGTTAAAATGGTGTATTCAAACTAAACTGTTCACACTATCATTCTCTATACATAGGCCAGACAATTAGAAATGTTGATACCAGATACATAGAACATATATGCGCTTATAAAAATAGCAGCACCCTGAAAAATCCAACTACGCTAAACACTTATGATAAATGTGAATTGGATATACTCGAGACCTTTCAAATTTACAAACACCCTTTAACAAATACACCTTTAATGAATGAGCAAATTGAGCTCATAAATTCCCCGCTATTGCAAGTTTGGGAATGAAAGTCCGAAATCAAAATTCAGTGTGCTGTTGGCCTAGCTAGAAATGGTTAGAATATTAATTTTTTTTGTAATAAAAACCGTTGAAAAAGTGATTATTATTATTGTGAAAATATGAATATGAATTTCAAAAAAGTAAGGCGAAAAACAGTTAACAAAGGGCATTTTTAGTTTAAATGCTGTAAATATTCGTTGTAAGTTTCTCGAATATTAGATTTAACGGATATAACTAACAAATACTTTCAATTTCATACATCTCTTTATAATCTAGTTAGACTGCAATTCGCTTTGAGTAATCGTAAATATGAAATAATCTCAAACAATCGTAGAAGAGTATGAGAAACGTATCAATACAGCAATCAAACCCTTAGAAACAAACGGTGCACAAAATGGTATCTGAATTTTTGTGCTCAGAAAATATGGTAACAATTTTGAGATACATTTGTTAGAAAAAAAATCTATTTTCAGGTAGAAATTCAACATATAAGTTTGTCGAGAAATCGATATACTTTTTATACAATCAAAAAGTTCTATCAATTTCTTTAAATTGTACTTACCTTTGCCGGTTGGGTTTTTCTGAAGCACGAACACGTTTTACATTCGTAAAAAGTTCTTTAAGATTTGATTAATACACTGCAGCTAAATTTAAAAAATTTATATAGAATGTTAAGCTTTAAACGCACTACTTTTCCATTGTGGTTCGTTTATCTTGAAGGAAAAAATATTAAGTTTCTAGAAACACGCAGAAAACAACAACATGTCTCCCCTTAAATTATACAAATTTTGACAACAGATGGAGTTAATTCAAAATTTCAAACTTAATGAACATACACAAACTAATTCAAAAGTGTTACACTAAGTGATTCTGCTATCAAATTACAGATAAACGTAGATATTTTTTCTAAAACTAACGGCCTTAACAACCCCTATTTTACAACTTTCAAAACAAAAGCCGTTCGTTTATTGCATGTTTACCGGCTTCCTACTCTATAATTTGGTTAAATTTTGCATGACAGTAGAGCAAATAAATTTACATTCGAGACGTATGTGGTGAGATACCGGTAGGTTGAATGTAACGGAAATTAGTTTGCATGAAACACCGCAACCCTCAAACGCAGGGTAAAACTGGAGTAGATTAGAAACTGCAGGATCGAGATGTAGGAACGTACACCACTTTCCTGCTGGACCGAACTGCGTGGTGCGAAAGCTGCGCGAAAAGCTTTCCGGGGTAACTATTGTCATCGTCCTTACAACTAAAATATAAATGCCGCTGACAAATACACAACAAAACAGAGGTTCAAATGTGATGCAGGCATTTTGTTGAAAAGTACAATCTGTTGCAAGAATCAGTAAAGATTTTTCCTTACCGTTTATAACCAACAAAAACAATTCTAATAAATCTAGAAATATAGTGCTCATAAGAATTATTTGCGATTTTGCTTAAAGGTTGGCTGTGGCAAACAAAACGCGTGTCTGTACTGAAGCGATACAGTTTGTACATTTTTACAATTATTATTTAACAGTTATCAACACAAAATATTACACAGCTCAACATCTGCAAGAATTACAGATCCGGGCTATAGGGTGAATGCTTTAAAACTCTCCATTTGTTTGGTTGAAGATTTTCTTTTACCACATTAACAACCTAAGGCCTAGCATTGTTGTGCAGCAAAATGACCCCACGTATAAGTTTTCCTGGACGTTTCTGTATTATTTCTTGATGAAGCTTGTTCAAAGATTTGCACAGATTTGCATTGACATTTACTCCAGGTTCCTTAAACTCCATTAACAAGGGTCCTTCATAGTCGAAAAAAATTTTAACATCACCTTGCCGGCAGGAGGTTGTGATTTAAGCTTCTTCGGTGGTGGTGAACTTGCATGTTTCCACTGCATCGATGATAACTTACTGAATGGCTCGTAGTAATGGCACCAAGTTTCGTCACATTGACAGAAGAAAGTCATCACCATTTCATCACAGTCTGCGAGGTGTTGCAGAGATAAGCCCATTCGCAACCTTTTTTGTTTATTAGACAAGAGACGATGAATCCAGTGCGAACAAATTTTGCTGTAACCCATATTACGAACAATACTATGGACAGGTCCTACAGTCGAACCAACAATTTCTGAAATTTCTCTAATTGAAATTAGACGATATTGTCTAATAAGGCCTTCCACACATGCCATATTGCTTTCTGTTAATGCAGTACACCGTGCACCTGGTCGCAGCTCATCTATAGTCCATTCGCGTATGAATTTGTAACGGCTGCACACCCTCAGTGCATAAAAATTGTAGGATCGCACGCTGATTACACTTGGACGGATTTTCAACAACAAACGCCATTTCAGAATCGAAGTTTTAAAAGTCGGAATCAAATTCAAACGCCAGAAACTTATTAACGGGTTGCTTACAAACACTATTAACATTAACACACGTCATTTGAAGTATTGCATTTGTTTTCAAGGCTAAGTTACTCAAAGGTGATATGCAGTTGAACAAGCCTCGTATTGAAAACTGCATGTTACCGTAGCGTACAGATTTTGCAACAATAAAAATACGTTATCAGAAGTCAGCACAATAAAGAACAAGAATTAGTAAGCTTTTAAAAAGATAGAGAACATGTTTTCAGTATTTATTAAACTGGTTACAAATATTAATTATCGGTTAAAATAATATATTATATAATTATTATACCTCTAACCGTAAGGTAGAAGAGAACAGATTATGTATGTTTGTATGTGTAATTATTATGTAGTCACCATTTTGATTAGTCAGTGCCAGTGACGCACTCAAGATTTAATCTTGGGGGAGTCGAGTTGCAGGTATAAAAATATTTGCAATACAAATTCAATAAATTTCATTATTTGAATATAAAAATGTATTTAAAGAATAAATTCAATTTTTCTTTTTTTTTACAAAGCTCTTGAATAACGACAGTCGTGGTTTTAATCTCTTTGTGATAGAGGGTGTCAATTGGTAATTGGAAGTAAAACAGGTATTGAACTTTTCTAGAAAACGTTTCTACGACATGGAGCGGGAATCATCATGACTCATAAGGTAACCTCCCCATTCAACCCCTTAGTTTCTAGGTACCCCAACAAAAAATTAAAATGGTAACCCCTACCTTCTGGCACCTTATTGAAAAGCTCTTACAAAATGCTATCCAATAGTAGCAAACACCATCTTCCGACATCTTTTCGGAAAACAAAAAATAAAATCCGGAAGGTTCTGAACGAATTATTGTATTTCAAAATATTAGTTTCAATGTTCAAAATGATTTTCATTTGTAGGCAAGAGTAAAACCTACTCTCAAATTCTCTCCAAACATTTTGGAAGGTTCGTTACGGAAAAGCTCGGAACTCCTGAACTATTCCTTGTCGCAGTTGTATGATGGGCCGAGACTGAGTTTTGTAAACAGACTTTAAGTAACCCCATAAAAAGAAGTCCAGTGGGGTCAAATCTGGAGGTTTTGGGGGGTAATCAATTTTTCTGAAAAGTGTCGAGAAAAAACTGTTTCCTACTATTGAATAGCATTTTGTAAGAACTTTGCAATGAGATATCACAAAGTGAGTTTAACACATTTTGTTGGGATACCTAAAGGGTTAAATGGAGAAGGTTGCCTTACGAGTCATGATGTCATGTCATGTCATGAGTCCCCCTCCATGTTGTAAAAACGAATTGTAGAAAAGTTAAATACCTATTTTACTTCCAGAGGTATAACATAGTGTACGTTTTTAAATTGATACCCTGTATATAGCGAAGCGAGTCCGCCCAATCGTGATTATGTCATGGTAGACCTTCAATAGGTTTTTAGAAGGTGTAAGGTAAAAACTGACCTTCCACTGATTCATTTTGTTATAGAAAGCGTCGCAGAAAGTATTAATAAGCTATTGATGTTAGGGTATATAATTATATATACATGGCATTTTTGCATGGAGATATTCCAGAAGGTTTTCTAATTTTTTATAGTCAAACTTGAATCCGTCGTTAAAAATTGCTGGATTTGCAGAAAGAACATCACGGACATAAGCTTCTAACTACTAACTTAAATTTTTCATTGCACTTGCTGTGGGAGCATCTTTACCAATTAGTAGAAAACTAAAAATATATTTCTAAACGTCACGGTGCCAAGTGAAACGTTTATGAAGTTGAGTCTATATTTGGCAATATGTGAAATGAAAATAGTTCTTCTGAAATACTCGTCTACAGAATCAGTGGAAACATTAGCATTTGTTTTGATGCAGTCCTTGGCTTCTTAATGTGAATATTTAAATTATTGGCTTTTATGGATGCGTCATGGAAGTTTCTTTAAAAGAAGAATCTAGTGTTTCACGAACGGTATTTACTTGAGCGACAACATCATCAACAAAATTTAGGTCAATTAAGATTGTTAGACTTTTGCATAATTTTCGTCAATGGACGTGCCAGGTCTTCTACTCCGCCGCCCTCTGGGTGTGCCACTGTTCAGTATCATTTGTGTGATAGATAGAAGAACATCTTAAGGCAATCTGCGTTTAGGTCTCGTGGTCACTGTGTAGTTCCGATGTCATAAAACTCCGTGGCTGGGCATCGTTGCTTGCTTGCTTGCTTGCTTTGAAAGAGCGAGATCTAGGACGCGGTTTTCCAAGCATCTCTATGCACTTAGGCCATATGGCTCATTGTACACCCTAACTAAGAATTTTGCCTATCTTAGGTAATTCCAACTCCAGTAGTGATTTTTAAGGTGTCACACATCGTTACATATTTTTGAAATTAGTTTTGTTATGTCTCGTATTAAATTGTTGCTATTCTATTGTTGGAATTTGCATCTCTATGGAGTTGTTCATTTCTCACATACCATTCTGCATCAGTTGCGATTCTGGGTACCCTATTTTGCAAGATAGGATTTTTTAATGTGAGTTGTATTTGCGGTGCCCCATATTACAGAGACGTACATACATTATTATATGCCTGATTATGCCAAGGTACAATAATCTCGAACATTTAATTTTTAAACTGGACCGTCTGTTTAGGGGAGTATACAATACTGCTAAACAGGCGTATCATCCATTTATTTTTGTTGTTGTTGTAATGGAAGCCCCAAGTTAAGTTACGATCCAAGCATACGCATTTGACCGCCTAATCTGTGGGATTCCATTGGATATAATGTCCAGCGATGAATTTATAGATCCTCTGAGTGTGATTATCTTTTTTAGGCATTTCGTGGAATTAAGTGTAAAGTTCCATTCTTCAAACCTTTGACACAAAAGGTTCATGGAGTGTTGCAAGATATTAGCGGCTGTTTGTATATATACACGTGGCGTGAGAACGACTGTATCATCGGCATACATCGCAATACTGCAGCTGTGATGTATCTTTAGGTCAATGCTGTACACGCCTGAACGCAGCCCATCACGAAGTGGGGTATTTACCGATAGTAGTTAGTGCAGTAAGTTACTATGCTCTGTTGTAATCGGTTGTATTAAAAAATGTTTTTTATATTAATAAATACCTAAGTGAAAAGTAAGCCTCGTTAATAAAGACTCCGTTCGACACAGAACGCTAAAGCAAAAACATTACATGGTGGCAGCTAAAACGCGCGCTTACGGGTT
Source organism: Limonius californicus (assembly GCA_014611495.1). Taxonomy (NCBI): domain Eukaryota; kingdom Metazoa; phylum Arthropoda; class Insecta; order Coleoptera; family Elateridae; genus Limonius; species Limonius californicus. The sequence continues at coordinate 18,656 of JABXWE010034923.1, forward strand.
ATTTGTATTGTAAAAACAGGTGAATCTTGAGGAAAAATGGCAGACCACAGCAAAGCAAAAACATTACAGCAGCCATCTGGAGTTGGTATTTCACACATGTATATATTAAATGGGATCGGCCAGAGTACCGAACCTTGTGGCACCCCTGAGCGAGTGCGTCTTCTTCTTGATTTAGAATTGTCATTTCTAACCAGGAATGTTCTGTTGTTGATGTCAGCATTTTGCCCAATAACCCTTTGTGCCATACTCTAACGAACGCTTGCTGTACATCCAAAAAAGCGATTGCTGTGTCTTGTTTGGCTTCATATCCGGATATTGTAGTTCTTGTTATTCTTAACAATTGATGTGCTGTAGAGTATGCATTTCTAAATCCCAATCAATACACACGGTATAATGTTGTGTTCTTCTATAGAAGCAATTAGGCGCATACATCACGTTACTTATGTTCAGCTTGGTGTACCAATCAAGTAGAAATATAACCTCAAAATATTGTATATATTGAACGAAGACACGTACGTTTATCTTTCCTCTCTCCAACTTGTTGTTTGGGGCACGTTAAACAAAGTGAGAAGATAACATATTTATTCGATACTAACAATAAAAATATAATATAACCTACAACCCATCGTTTCTGATATACAGAATGTTGAAACTTTTTTTATATAATTTGTATTCGTATTTAAGAACTAACACCACCTGTTAGGATGCAAATTTGCAAACCACCACCAAGTAGTATGCTGTTCATAATAAATAATTATGGTTTTTTTTTTCTAGAGCAACAAAAATAACTGTTTTTCCCCGTACACGGCTTGCAGTGACCACTAGGAAAACATGGAAAATACGTTTGTATAAGTTGACTAAATTATCAGAGAAACAGAACAGCCAACAAAAACGCAAAAACAATTTACATTCTACAAGTCGATCGTAGATTTCAAATACAGTACAATCACGATAATCCGAACAACGCTCGACTCGAGTTCCCTTATTTCGACAATCCGAAAAAAATCGTGCTAATCCGAACAACGTCTGTGATTTATATTTCGCAACACTCCGCATTATCCTACAGGGGATTTGGTGCAGAGAAAACGAAATTCCTTTTCAGCAAAAAATACGGGTTTAGTGGCGCCTATTAAAAGTGATCGAAAGTATAGTGATATCATCACGATACTGGTATCGTGATAATTTTTAGTAGTGATTATCACGTCGCGATACAACATTTCAGAAACAGTATCAAGTATCGGTATCGCGGTCTTTTTTTAAATTATTGATTATCACGGATTTGCGATACTATTTTGCTGAAACTTTCTAGATAATCAAACTAAGTAGGTAATTTCAGTTCCTGAACCTGTAAAGACGTTTAGGTATACTAGGTAGGAATGTAAATATTGGGTAAAACGCAGTGGCGGCTCGTGAGTTAAGAAAGAGGGTGGGCACAAGAAAAAACTTACCTATTTTTTGTACATAAAATCCATTCTCCTATTTTTCATCCTGGAAAAGACGTCTATGACTTTGTTGTCAAAATCCGGGATAGACTGGACGAACTTCTTTTCTATTGATAGGACCGCCAATGCGTTCAGTCGATCTTTTTGCACACAATTAACTTCCATCATTGAAAAAACGTCACTTTCGTCTTTGAAATCAAACGCGCGATTGCGCGAAAACAGCGCTCCAAAGTGCAAATTCAAACGTTTACTGCAAACGGGAACAATGTGCTCGGTGCCCCATTCGCTTGGTATATCGCGTATAGCGAAGATAACCGATAGGCAACCGAATCATCCTCTAAATAGGTACAAATCAGAGCGTTCCCCGGAACATAGTTTTGAGCGTGTTACCCCGCCTTTGCTGCGGAAGGAAAATTTGATACCATCGTTAAAATAATGAAATTAAAATAATGCACTGAATTACATGCGAATTTCTTTCTGTGTTTATCTTGGTGGTTGGGTGGCACGTGCCCTTGTGCCCTTTAGTACAAGCCGCCACTGGTAAAACGTACAACCCGAGACTGTTTGTTAAGCTGTTTATCCTTTCCACATAGACAAGATTAACAGTATCAGTACTCAATAGGTACTTTATCTTATTGTAAAGTTTCTTAAAATATTTTCGCCTTTAAGAGATGTCTTTTAAGCATCGGTCCTTAAACATTTTTTGTTGATCAGGCTTTAGCGACATAAAAGAACTTGTAACAAAGCGGTACTAATTTTGTATTATTATTTTGAGATTTAGGACTCCGTTTAATTTGTTTACGTGCCGTTTAGAAGTTTTATAGATTGATTTTTCGGTAACGTTATTGTGTACCGACCGATGTCTTTCCGAATGCACCTCGTATTATTTTCATTTTAGAAGTGTTTATGTAAATATCATTATGTACCGTTTAATTTATATTTTGAATTTAAGGCCGAACAAGGTACTTTATTTATTATGTACCGTGTAGCAACATTTAGAATTCCTAGTTTGTTTTGTTATTATTATCAGAGACCGTTTTATTTTGATACCGTTATTAGAGGAATGTTTAATTACCAGTTACGTTTATGTTTGAACAATTAGCATTCATATTTATATCCGAATATTGTAAATTGGTTTATTGGAAATGCACTTACGCGTGGAGATCAGATAACCGCATCTACAACGTAAAGTTGGTGGGGTAGCCACGTATTCCCTACTCTTAGCTGGAATGCGCGAATTACACCAAATATTGTAGCAACAGTTACCGGGCGGGTATAAATACAAGCTCTCGAACATTAAAAGAGGAGTCTTCCCTCCGGTCCAGTTCGAAGAAGAATCATCTAGTACCAGCGACCCAGGAACCACTCCGAAGCCAAGGTACAGCCTACCCACGCAAGCAGTGTAGAGGTGAGGAATTGTTTTATCTTGGCACTATTGCTTTTACCGTTCATATTTAATTCTCCGTTCCCCTCGCACCCCCTCTCTCTCTCTCTCTAACTTACCCGAAACCCCGGAAGCAACATCCCAGCGTGTTTCCTGAGTTGTTGTCTTCCATCCTTGTCCTGACGCAAGTAACCCTCCTTCGGAAGTACCGTCGCTGCGTGTGTCCTGAGGCGGTGTCTTCCATCCATGCAACATCCCTTTATCCAGAGAAAGAGCACCGTGATTCTTGTCCGTTCACTACCGGGGTTTGTACCCGCATTTTGCCGAGATATACGATCTCTTTTATCTCTCGCTGTGAGACCGTACCTGCTACCGTACTGACTCCCGCAGAGGTACTGTATTGCTACCGTATTGCTATCATATTTGCTACCGTATTTGCTACCGTATTTACTACTGTATTGCTACCGTATTTGCTACCGTATTTGCTACTGTATTGCTACCGTATTTGCTACCGTATTTTTGCTACCGTTTTGCTACTGTATTTGCTACTATCTAATTTTAATGTTATTGCATTATACCTGTTAATGTGAAACCCTGTATTGTTTAATTCATCCAATATATGTATTAAACCATTCTTGCTTTAATTCTTCCACGACGCAGTACAATAGTCTCTATGCCGATCCCGAGATTGCAGGTAAATAACAACAGACCCCTGGACACCGACGTCTTCAACTGCAGTTACCCAGGTCTTCGTTATCTGTTCCAGGAAAACGAAGCTGTACCGGAGAGTAAACTCCGTAACAAATCTGGCGCCTGAGATAATCTCAGCAATTGCACGTAATAAGCAGACGTGCAATTAACTCCGTTAAGCCGATTAAAGAAAAGAGCGTTACAAACTATTCCTTAAATATAACACGACCCTTCGTTTAAGTGCTCTGGTTGCAAGACTTTTTAGTGAGACTAATTCGATGTTGAGTGATAAAAGACATGAACTGATGGATAATAATTTCAAAAATGCAGCTACATTTAAAAACCAATAAAGCTGATCTGTTACTTTTTATGTTTCCATACTTCCATTTAATAATATTATTAACTATTAAGCATTTGTTGAAAAATTAAAGTACTTCCTTAAAAACAATTTTTTCTACTCACCGTTCCCCAACAGAAAGGTATTGCTAAAAGCATAGCAATACTTTTATAAATATCGACTATCGGTATTGCGATATTTTCTGAAAAAAGTATCGAGTATCGGTATCGCTATACTTTTTTGATAACATATCGTTACTTTTAAAAGGTATCGTTCCGACTACTGCATATTAGTAACTAAAAACAAACAACACATGACTATTTTAAACGAAATATGCAATATGTATTTTTTAATAACATACACATACAAAGATTTATTTTATTATTTTTTAGAATGCACACTTATTTTTAAACTATGATGTATGTATTGTTCTACATAAATAAATTAAAACAAAGTTGTTTTTTTTAATCAAGTATATTTACGATACCTAATCAAAAAAAAATACGAAAACCCTGTGGTCCCATTTCATTGGGATTATCACGACTGTATTGCAAATTTTGAATTTGGTAAGGGACGTAATGTAAATTTGACAGGAAGAGCGACCAAGCAATTCTTTATGTACGCCACTGATAAAAAATGACCAAAGTATTATAATATTGCATATTCACTGACAAACAACCTTCTAGAAATTTCTTCGTATCATTATCGAATAATGAGGAAAAATCAAATTTTAACAAACTTTCGATTAGCTGTATTTCGGAAATGGCGATGTTGCACATACAATTTATTAAATAAGAAGTGTATCTAGTGTAGAAACTACAATATTTAATTTCATAGTACCCTGTACATACACAGCATGTTTAGATCATGGATGCGTAAACTGGTGGGCGTGGTGATGATGAGAGGCTCAAATTAATTTAAAATATAATTTTCATTTCTCAAAATTATATTTAAAAAAAGTAAAACATTCAATTTTCACTTAAAATTGAGAACATGCTGTTTATTTATTTTCATCAAAATTAAATCTCTACCGAAAATTTACCCATGGTAAAATAATTGTGCAAATCCTAGAAGGTAGCGCAATATCGTCTTTACGCAACATGAAAAAGTTTGCGTTTCCCGGTTTATTTAAAGCAGTTGTAGTTGTACCCAAGAAATTACAGTACCATCCCAAAACGGGGAGTCCTTAGTACTCCATTCAGCAACTACACCTTCACATAAACTTTCTACTATATTTTATTTACTTACCCCACGTTGCTTACTGATGTTGATTTTAAGTAGACTTTTAAATTCTCTTAACAATCTGACAAGAAAAACAATCTAGTTTCTTAAAAATTTTGTATTTACACATTATTTGAGCTAGCTATATTGATAACATAAATAGACATTTTAAAACAACTTTAAATGAGAATAAACATTCTACACATGGTTAGCAGTACAATTTTGAGGTACTGCTAGTACGTACGAGTTTTCATTAATTTCAATAAAAAAAACAGCAAAGCTTCCGACAGTTAAATACAAAAGCGCCACAAAAATGGAAGTTATAAAAATAGAGGGGCATACATATAATACATACCATTTCAAATTTAATTAAATTTAACTAGTAACCTCCTTGTTAAAGTTTCAAAATTATTTTAGGGATCATGTCAAACACAAAGACAATTAACATTAATGAGAAGATATTTTTGTGCTTAATATCTTGATTAAATTACATTTCAAAACTAATGCACTAATTACTGATATGGAATGTATTTAAACTAAGAGAATTGAATAATCATTTCATGGCAGGTCCTTATTTTTACGCTAAACATGGTTACATCTCAGTACATTTTATAAACTTAAAATTATACACGCATAAACGAATATTCTTAATATACATATTCTCAATAGCTAATCATTTCTATATATTTCCAAACAATAATGCTATACTGCAATAGCAAACAGACAAGAGACCTTTAATTTTATATGCCTGAATAAGTTTAAATTACACTTATGAATGTTATCAGTACGGTGAATTTTATTCAAGAGAGTTTAGCATCAGAAGTTGTTTTAAGACTTTCGTTTGAGATGTTTCTCTGATTTCTCCCGCTAGGAACATTTCGTCTACTACTGTATACACTTTGTAAAAGTTAAAAACGAGGTCTAACTCGCATACATTATGGAAGTATTCATTTAAGACTTCTACAAAGTTATGTATTGCCTCCAAATACGACAAATTATTGTCATTTACATCCACACATATACAGAAATACAAGCCTGCATACCGGCGATATACAATCTTGAAGTTTCTGAACTAAAAAAGAAGTAATCACTTTAGTATTTTACATATATAACACAGCAGTGTTTTAATGGCCAACCACCTATACGTACTTCAACAAAATTTGTATGTTTTGCATCTCGAACTGTCACTACTGCATGAACTTCCTCGATAAGTTTCTGTTTTTCATCATCATCAAAATTCATGTACCATTTTGCTAATCTGGTTTTGCCGGCTCTATTCTGTATAAGAATAAAACGAATCTGGAAAATATTGTACACTAAATTAATAAATTCTAGCAAATAAAATATTACATAACCTAAAAAAGTGAATTTTAAGTAAACTAATATTATGAATATGAAGATAACTTAACCTGTATATATATAAATTTGTAATAAATACGTATTTCTATCAAATATTTATTTATCTAAGTTACTACTTACCATTTTATATGAAAACTTGATAAATAAACACTACGAATCTTGCCAAGTTGCACTTTCCTACAATTACGCCCCCCCAAACTAGTTTACGTCGTGTCTAAAGTCCCACTAAACAGTAGCCAACAGCAAAAATAACAAAAACCACAAAATGATTTTTTATCGGCCACTTAAAAAATGATATAAAATTGTATTTTTTAAATTAAGTAAAGTAGCAATGTATATCTAGAATTTCAAACCACTTGAACTTATACAGTGTGTTCCACTTCACGTTTGGCAGTACCCACCAAGCAAGAAAATATTCTTCTGAATTCAAAGGCAGATTTACAATCAGTATTAAGCAATGCTAGCAGTTCCCGTAGAAATAGGGATCTGAGTTAACAAAAAATCCTAAAATTCTAAAACCTATAGCAGCAAACACACAAGAAATGTACGTATTTGTTATGTTTCTTCTTCGTCGATCTAAAATATTGGGATCTGTTTTCCAACATTTACAATAATATAAAATTTGAACTAAAATTTTGCGCTTGGAAAAAACTGGTGGGTTTACCACGATCTTTTCGTAAGGCTTTTGCAAACAGTATTTATTTTAAATTTTATTAGCTGGTTAGTCGCAGCTGTAGCACATTATCAATTGGATTGCTGTATGATGTTCCCATTACCTTTTAGTTTTACATTGAAATTTAGAAATAGACAGCAGTTGCTAGTTGAAAATTTCAAAAGCATATTTTCAAAAATTATACTTGCAGAAACGGTAAATTTGGGTTAAGTTGAAGTACCGTTATATCATGTACCTACCTTTCTTACTCGGCATTGGTACAGTAAATGATCCATGCGCCGATAGACTTACTGTAAGTAGGTACTTCTAACTGGTTTCATCATAGTAGTTCTGTTTCTTTGAATATGTCGACAACGGATGTGTTAACAACGAGCATTTCCTATTTTAAACAGAACGTCTTAGTTGCCACTATATTTTATAATTTTTCAAGAAAATACTAGTTTAAGAACGAATGAAAAGAACCTATTTTAGTTAGTTTAAGTATAGCCGAATTGCATTATCAGAGCGGAACTATGAAGAGATATTCAGGAGCCTCGTAAACCCTACATTTATTTTACAAGTAGGTATGTAATGTTTGTTAGCATGGTCGGCATTCGGCAAGCAAAGCAAAATACTCAAAAGACCAAAAAAAAAATACCTTTATAATTAAGATGTGCGGTCTTCAATCAATGTGTGTTACCGGTACTACCCTAGGCTGCTCAGACATGGTCCCTAACAAAAACTTTATTAGAAAAACTAACAAAGACTCAAAGAGCTATGGAACGGCAGATGTTAAATATTAACCCAAGCGATAAAATACGGAATGAGGATATCCGAAAGAAGACAAAGATAAAGGACATAAAGTAAGAGGTAGCTTTGTTGAAGTGAAGTTAATGGGCGTTGGAATAAAGAAATACAATGGAGACCCTATATGGGAAAAATAAGTAGAGGCCGGCCACAAACCAGGTGGATCTACGATTTGAAGAGAACACCGGGATTGGGTTGGATCAGAAAAACCAAAAATAGAGATCTATGGAAGTAACAGGGGAGGCCTATATCCAACAATGGATGTCAACGGACTAATAAAGAAGAAGAAGAAGAAGAATATTTGTTAAGATATAGATACATGTAAATGTAAATGGAGCAGACTGTAAGCCCAGCTGCAAATCGTATGCCATTCGTATACAAACGGTGATAGCACATTGAGTAGCAAATAATTAGAATTAGATGGTATGCTATGATGGGTTACAATTCCATTTTCGTTAGTATAATTATTAACCAAGAATAGTTATTTATGATATAAGTGCTAAAAGTGACATTTTATTTTGTGAGAAGGGAAGTCTCTTCGAACAAATTAAATCACTTTTAGCACATATATCATACACTATTTTTCCTACAAACACCATTAAAAGTACAAATCAATGCATTTCTTACGTTATTAAATTTATAAAATATCATTTTGAAATCCAATTATTCATGAAATTTATTGTTGCTAAGGTAATGAAAATTCGATCATTTGTTGACAAGTAACTTCAAATCTCGTGACATGGATAGTGATCAAGAAAATGAACTTCTCCCGGTGGAAATCGAAGAAGCTGCTAATAAAGTAACTCTCGAGTTATTGCCTAGTAAGTCAAAGCAACAGTAGGAGTTTTCGTACAATCGTTTCTTGAGATGGTGTGATCTGAAAAATGTTAGTGGCAAGTTCAGTGAAAAGGTGCTTTTGGGATACTTTGAAGAAAAGTCCGAAATATGGAATTCGTCAACGGTTTGGTTAAATTACTCCATGCTGAAGGCGATGATGAGCGTAAATAATCAGGATATAAGCAAATATTACAAGCATGTTGCTTTTTGAAGCGAAAGAGCCAAGGATATCGACCGAAAAAGTCGAAAGTATTGACCAGGGAACAAATCGACAAATTTCTCGCAGAAGCGCAGGATCAAACGTATCTCATGCAGAAGGTTGCCGTAATTTTCGGTGTATTTGGAGCCTGTTGTCGCGAAGAACTGTGCAACATGACCTTCAATAATATCGAAGATTTGGGAACTTCACTGGTTGTGCATATACCAGACACAAAAACTAATGTGCAACGAAATTAAAAAGTACATAGCCCTTCGTCCAGCGAATACATTAAGAATAAATGTGCCACGACTCCAGTTGGAATCAACATATTTGGTAAGATGCCTGCCAATATTGCTGAATTTCTAAATTTGCCTGATTCTCATCATTATACTGGACATTGCTTCCGCAAGCTTCGGCTAGTTTGTTGGCAGACTTTGGTGCTAATCTTACTACAGTTAAGAGACCCGGTGGATGGAAGTCCAGTGCAGTAGCGGAGGGTTATATAGAAGACTTGTTACAAAGCAAGATCATTAGCGGGACAAATTTTGTTCAAAACTTCGGCGGATAACATTGCTCCCTACCCACAGAAATAGTTACTACTTCAGCAACTAATGAGATTGGCCACAGAATTACATATTCTAACTGTATTTCTCTAACTGTACATTTAATTAAGTAAATAAATATTCCTTCGATTTAAAATTTCTTAATTTTTTTATAATATCGCACCAATTTTAATAGTAAATCACGTCATTTACTTTTAGCACCAATGCTAAAAGTAAATTACTTTTAACACCAGTGCCTTAAAATGACATTTTAGCCTCTGACAGCATGCGTTAAAAATTAAACTTTTACTGACGTTTATAGAAACACAGTATTTATTTGCTTATGGTATGGTATAATATTATATTTAGCTTACTTTCCCTCTAGTTCTTAACCGTCACTGTAGACACGGCGTCTAATTTAAAGTGAAATCTAACCTCTCAAATAGGTACCAATAGAACCGTGAAATCGATATTTTTTATTTTGAACGAAAGCTGAATATATTATGTCGGGAACTAGAGGTAATCTTAAACTGACTTAAATATCTGTATACAATCAACAGTACTATTAATTTATTAGGACCCCATCGAAAAGGGCATTATGGTAAACATAAAAATGATAAAGGAAAAGTAACAGTTGGAGATAAAGGCAGGGAAGTTCTGGAGCAAATTGATGACAATAATCCAGTTATAAAAATGTTTCGAGAATATGGTGCGCAGCTTGACGCCAAGCATGACAGGCACGAAAGAATTGTAAAAGCAAGTCGGGATATTACAATCGAAAGCAAGCGAATTATTTTCTTGCTCCACAGTGCTGCCACTGATTTGTAAGTGTATGTAGTTTTAGTCTGGTATTTTTATACTACTATTGTAGTTACTAAATACTCACTGTAAATATTTTTCTAATGTGTATTATTTATGTAGTGTAACTAAATCATCAAAGTGCAAATAACCATTAAAAAAGATCATTCTGGTTGTATTAAAATAGTGAAAATAATTAAACCAAATATGTTTGTTTATTGGCAAATAAATTACTAATTACTACAAATTACTAGTTCCTGCTATGTGGCTAACAGGTGACGTAAATTGATTTCATGCTGAACATCGACTCGTGTTTGAACTTTATATTAGCCCATTTAATCTGCTTCTAGGAATTTTATTTTACCCTTTATGCAAAAAATATATATAGTATGTGTAAATCTACAGGGTCTTAATTTAGCATGGGATTCCTTTATTGTAAAAACTGTATTCCTTCATATCTTCTCTATTATAAAAAAAGTTGTAATTTGGTTGAACCAGGGAAAATTAAACTTGTTTTTCTATTTCGGTTTTATAAAGCCGTTCTAAGCGCACTGTTTTAGCTTAAAAACAGTACGTTAAGGAGGCCTATAATCGTACTGTTTTTAGTTTGTTTTTTTACAATGTTGGTAGTTCGATTTGAATTTGAAATGTCAGTTTCAGCCACCTGTCAGTGCTGCCATAAGTGTTTATAAAAACTCCCTAGTAATCGATTTGACGTAAAATTTTCTACATAAATTTATTTAAAATACTCTTAAACTTCCTCAATAGAAAAAATAGTATAAAGAACACGTTTCATAAGACCACTTGTCGCACTCGTCCGTTGAAA
>JABXWE010034924.1:0-10989 GCA_014611495.1 Limonius californicus
TTTAAGGTAGTTTTACCAAAACTTGCTTGATTTTATTAAGCAAGGCCAGTAGGTATTTTAACATACTAATATACTTAGTTCAGGGCTCAAATATAAACTTAATTGTTTTCAGTTATATTTGTGCCATCACTTCTTGCCTTTGATAGCATCCACATCACAACATTATTAATAACCAAACAGCAAAACACTGCAAAATCAATTTTTAGCAATAGTAAAATTAATAGTGATAGCACTTATTTTTGAATTGAACATAATATCGGGCAGCTGATTGTGTTGATACGTGATGTAACTTTATTTTTAACTTAAAACGTGATTTTCATTGTGAAATACAGTACCACCTCCATGTGCAAAGTAATTAGGATCAAGAACTGATGGCCCTACTGTACATTATAATGGTTTGAGCTAACAAGCTAAGCATATTGTTTTAACATAATTATAGCATTTAGTATTATATTTTATAATATATTTTATTGTTTTTTATTCATGATGTTATATTTAAAAATATATTTTATTAAAATTATAATACAGTTTTACTTCTCCTATATTCAAATTCCTAATTGCGTTGAAACAAATGAGGATGTCGTATAGTCAGAACATGGTGTGACTGCATTTTCGTTTTCACAAGTTTACTGACTCGGTTTCTATGGCAGGAAGTTATGTTTACTGTCCAAGCTTTGGCTGCTGGAGCCGCAAGGCGGTAAAACCTACAGAGCACATCAATTATTACATAACCATAAATAAAAAAAAAACGTGTTTATAAATGTTTTTTTGCAGGTAGGTACTTACCTAAAAACCAGTTAAAAAAAATGTCAACAGTGGTGAATAAATTTTTTTAAATAATTCGTCACATATCCGTTTTTTGATATGTTAATGAGAATAATAACACAAAAAGCTTCTATAGAGAACAATTCACATAAAGTAAGTGCGCACTTTGGCAAACGTTCTAGAACAATAATTTAAATAATAAACGAACGCACATAAGTGAAAATCCAAAAAAATTTAAAATTGGACCTTATAATGAGCGAGCCAAAAATGTTAACATATAACTGCAAGAGCAATGGTTCCTTGACTGAAGATGGGAAGAGCAAAAAACTAGAAGAGGTGGAAATTTTCAGTAACAGTAAACAGGCAGCATAATCACCAGGAAAACGAGAAAAATAAAAAAAATATGACGGTGAGCAGGAGGAAGAACAGCAATTGCTGAAAAATACAGTGGGAGATACTAAAAATTACGCCGCAATCAAAAAGAGCAACAAGGAGAAGTGCGAAGAGTTAGAGAGAAGGTAAAAGAATTTAAGAAAGAACAAAAACCATATTACAGGAAATATCGGAATTACAGGAAGAAATGAACAGAAAGGAAAAGGAGGAAGAAGGAGAAGCAAGAAATATCACAGAGAATGGAAAGGATGGAAAATATTATAGAAGCACAGGAGAAACAAATAAAGAGAAATAACAATAATAAAAGGACTATCAATTAATTGATGATATATAAATAGATAAAAAAGTAGAACAGTTTTTGCCCAAAGAAGTGGGTGTTTACATAAGTGTAAAATATCTGAAGTGTATAAAATTGGAAAGAAAAAAAAAAGTAATAGTTTTTAAAATTCAAAATGGAACAAAAATTGGAAATAATGGCTAACAAAAAGAAGCTGAAAGAATGAAGAGGGCAAAGAATAATTATTAATAATGAACTAACATTCTAGGAAATGTTGATACAAAACAAAAGGACGAAGTGGTGAGCAGAAACGCGGTTCAAATAAGATACAAATAGGTAACAATAAATAATAAGGCATATGAATGGAACAATAAGAATTAAAAACTGGAAAATATAAAACAAATATCGGAATTAAAGCCAAAAAACTATCAGAATATGGACAGGACGGAAATGTACTAACGACTGCGAGGAAATTGTCAATGAGTTTGGATAGTATAAAATTAATAGTGATTTAAAACTGTACATACAAAGCAATGGACCGAACAGAATGGAGGTTAATAGTACAGGAGGCTAAATCACACAATCAGCTTAAAGAGAAGACAGTAGAAGAGAAATATGGGGATCAATCCACGCCGTCAAATGGATTAGCGGAACTTCAAGTGAACCGGCGCATATTCCATTATTAATAATACCTAATAATTTAATGCATGTTACCCTACGCAGTAATAGTACATATACAATTATTTTTATTGTATTTGATATATCTGCCCAAGAATTGTCATTGCACTTACAATTGTTTTTTTTCAAACAAATGAATTTCTTTATAATTGTAATATTCCATCAATGGGGCCTCATTTATATGCAAGAACTAAGGAACGTTTAACATCGCACATTTATGCTGCAGAATGGAAATTAACATGATACACAAGAAGAGAAGCTCCATCAGCAATTGAACAAGTCAGTGGCGGCTCGTGAGTTAAGAAAAAGGGTGGGCACAAGAAAAAACTTACCTATTTTTTGTACATAAAATCCATTCTCCTATTTTTCATGCTGGAAAAGACGTCTATGACTTTGTTGTCAAAATCCGGGATAGACTGGACGAACTTCTTTTCTATTGATAGGACCGCCAATGTGTTCAGTCGATCTTTTTGCACACAATTAACTTCCATCATTGAAAAAACGTCACTTTCGCCATAAAATAAGAACTAAAAGTAATCACGTTTTAACCGAAGAAATGAAATTAAATATGTTTACAAAAATTATAATTAAAAAAAATCTGTGACGGCCGGGAGTCGAACTCGGATCAACTGCTTGGAAGGCAGCGACGATAATCACTACACTATCTTAGCGCTGATACATTTTTGTTGTACGAAGAAAATAGAATGTTCACGGACCTTACACGAACAATAATCCTGTCGATTTTTGTAATTTAAAGTATCATCATTTGCGTCCTATATACAGGGTGAAATTCTTATTTAATATAAACACTGTATCAACATAACCTTCATACTCAAATAATTCACAACTGGTGACGTTTGCTCCTGCTTTTTAGTTGTCGGTATAGTTGGTTGCCTACACAATAGGCGAATTTGACGCGTTTCTTTTAAAAGTATACATGGCAATGTATACTAAAAAGAAAAAATCCCTGTATGTATAATATTTCGAAGTTCGTTCAGGCACGCCGATGCTGCGCGGTTTTGAGTTTAAAATTTTGGGGGGATAGGAGATTCTAAAAGGCAGTTTCCCGTAAGTGGGTTAAACATTGTCAGCCTTGCTGGACGTTTATTGTGAATAGTGAATTTTTATTGAAATCGTTTGTCGATTGGGAATTAGTTTTCCGCTTTGAGTGTCACTTCGCAAAGGAGCTTTTCCCATAATTGTAGGGAAACAATTCTCCAGGAAATTATTTTCCATTATAGAATTTACTCCGGTAAAGAAGATTTGTTTTGGAATATGCCAGAGTCCATCAACTGGTGAGTTGATTATTAGCCAAAAATTGTTGTCTTATCGTAATCTCCAGAACCTTAGTCCTAATCTCGAATAAATTTTACTAGGCAAAAAGTCGTACATTGGGACTTCCAGAAATTAAGACGACGCCGTAGAAAAACTCTGCATTTATACGTAGTGCGAAAATTGATACGCTGTCCTCGCCGAGTAACCTTGTGAGGGTTTTTCCCGAACCGAGTGAACACCTGGGTCTATCACTGGTGTATCGACGAGTTGATTGCAGCTGATCAAGGGAAGTGCAATTTTCAAAAAATGTATAACCTTGTCTTGTTGTTCACGATTTCTTACGTACAGCAGATATACAGGGTACTCCAATAGGGGTTTGATATTGCGTTGTAGGAATTCACGCTTTAACGATAGTTGTAGATCGTTGCTTACGCATGTTTTCGTGACGCGAAGGCCTTCGGAGTTACGGAATGCGCAAAAAATTTGCTAACATATTGTTGTATAGCGCAATACCGGTTCTAAAAATTGTTTGAGTTTGCCAAGTTAATTTTCGTTATATCCCGGGAGAGTAACGTAAAATTGGGACTTCAATATTTTAGTTTAAATTATTGTTCTGCACAGAAATTTAGAACTGCGAATGGGTTTTATTGATTTATTAAGCAAACAGAGATTTGGTTGCAACTTGTGTTTTATTTTACTACGAATTAATTGGATTTAAGTCTACGTAAAGGATAGATATAACTAAAATAAAGGTAGGTGATTACTTTTCTTGGGGTCCGACTTCTCATTTACCACCTCGGACGATGCTAGAAAATTATAAGTCGGTGGCGCCTATTAATGATTTGTTTTGAACCTACTCCCGCAGATTATATAGGGATTTAGTCAGGAAACTGCCTAATAAAATTTTGTAGCCAAGTTAGCGCCATCTGCAGAGTTGTTCCCCCCAAACGTTTCGACCGCTGTCGGTTTTAAAATTTGTATTGTTGTTGTAACATATGATCAAAAAATTCAAAATTAGAGTGCTAAGAGGCTAAGACACGCCTCTAACTTGAAATTTTTTTGATTACATGTTATTTCTCAAAGAGGACTATGCACACCAGTAAAATACTTAAGTAGGTAATATAAAAAAATTTATTATATAAAAATTAAAAATATGATAATTCGTCAGGTTACTGCAAAAACCGTTTACCTCACAAATATGACTTTTAGGGAACAAGAGAAATCAAGTTTATAATATGTTGCAAAAATCATACAAGAAATTAAGATGGCCACCTCGGCTTCTTCTGCAACTGGCTTTTCTTTTGAGAAAGTTTTGCATCAGATTTTCGCACAACTGTGGCTTTATTTGACCAATAAAGGCTCGAAAATTTTCTTTGAGCGCTTGAATTGTTTGTGGGCCATCAGCGTAGACTTTTTCCTTCGCGTAAACCCAAAGAAAAAAGTCTGCTGATGTGAGATCGCACGATCTGGATATTTCTCCCTCAATAGTGCAACTGTTTCGTGGCTTGTGTGGCTCGTAGCACCATCCTGCTGGAAATAAAGATGTTCTACGTCCATGTCGTCCAATCTAGGCCAAAGGAAGTCTGTTAACATCCCACGGTAGCGTTTCGCATTGATTGTCACTGTACCACCTTCTTCATTCGCGAAAAAATACGGTCCGATGAGACCGCCTGACCAATTACCGCACCAAACTGTCACTCGTTGGGGATAAAGATTTTTCTGGACTATTGTTTTAGGGTTTTCGGTGCCCCAGATGCGGCAGTTCTGTTTATTGACGAAACCCGGAAGATGGAAATGGGCTTCATCGCTAAAGATGATTTTTTTTGTCAAAATCATTGTCATCTGCCTGCATATGCAACACCCAATCAACGAACGTTCGTCGTTGTGCATGGTCCGCCGGTTCTTGGGTCAACTGCATTTTATAAGCATGCAGGCTAAGATCCTTGTGCGAAATGCGATGACGGCTGGGCTTTGAAACGCCCAATTGCTGGGAACGTCTTGGGATAGACAAACCCGAGTTTTCAGCAACACTTTCAGCAACAGCGGTAATGCTCTCAGCTGACCTGGCGATACGAGTACGAACTGGCAAATTTACATCAGTAACTTGTCCCTTTTGCTCAAATTTAGTGATAAGTTTCACAATGGCACGGCGAGAAGATGATTCATACCGACCGAAAACACGACGAACGCTGCGAACTGTCTGGGCGAAATTTGATAATGAATTTTCACTATTTCTATACATTGTTGTATATGTTTCCATTTTCTCAAATCGTACACTTTTCGCTTGACAAGTGTCAAACACTCAAGGCCCTCCATTCAACAGTTTAAAAATGCCAGGAAATTTTAAATGGGACCTCTTAATGGAAAACCCTTCAAAATCTGTGACAGCGACTGAAGCTCAAGAGCATGTGATTACGCCAAGCACGCCATGACAGAATTCGAAGCATGCTTATTTTGAAAAATATTTGAAAATTTCTAATAGCGCCATCTATTGAAATGTTCGCTTCTTCTATCTCTGTCTTACAAACATAAATCATTTCGTTCCATTTAACATAACGGCCCCTGCCTATTCCTTCTTCGATTGGGTTTCCGGGAATCTGGCATCTGTCAATGTGTAATTTGTCTACCTACCTAAAAAGTGGTGGAGTGATGAGGTTGTTTTTGTAATTCAACCAATTTTTGTAAATAATATTTTTAACTGTCATACATTAATAATTGACAGTTTACATTTCCAATTTGATTAGTAGGTTATTTATTTAATTTAATACAAATTTAAAATTAACACTTTATTCTGCCAGTGTTGGTCTATACTTTTAGTTAGCTATATTCAGGGTTACATTGCCGTCTCAAGTGTTCTGTGGTCCCTACGGTCGAAGTGGTGCGGTTATGCAGTAACGGGCTATGTACATTAACGTTTATTTGAAATAAAATTGTTGCATATACATTTACACAACCAAGTAAATTAAGAATTTTACAAAAGATGTTGAAAATGTTGACCATTGTTTTCTAAACATAAATGCACTCTTAAGACTTTCAAATACATTCACTAGAGTATCAGGGGTAAGTTCATCTAACTTTTGTGAAATAGCATTTTGCAAATCTTCTAAATTCTATGGTCTATTACTAAAAAATATTGTTTTTTAGAAAAGGAAATAGAAAGAAGTCTGGAACTCAGTGGCGGCTTGTACTAAAGGGCACAAGGGCACCTGCCCACCCAACCACCAAGATAAACACAGAAAGAAATTCGCATGTAATTCAGTGCATTATTTTAATTTCATTATTTTAACGATGGTATCAAATTTTCCTTCCGCACCACAAGCGCGGCTAACAGCCTCAAAACTATTTTCCGGGGAACGCTCTGATTTGTTCCCCATGTAGAGGTGATTCGGTTGGCTATCGGTTATCTTCGCTATACGCGATATACCAGACATATAGGACACCGAGCGAAGCGTTCCCCATTTAAAGTCAACGTTTGACTTTCGACCGTAGTGTTTTGTTTTCGCGCAATCGCGCGTGTGAATTCAAA
The DNA here is from genome assembly GCA_014611495.1 of Limonius californicus. Lineage (NCBI taxonomy): Eukaryota > Metazoa > Arthropoda > Insecta > Coleoptera > Elateridae > Limonius > Limonius californicus. The sequence continues at coordinate 6,915 of JABXWE010034924.1, forward strand.
GACGAACGTGACGTTTTTTCAATGATGGTTGTTAATTGCGTGCAAAATCTTTTAAAAACCCGCTATCATTTGAGGAAAAACTTTTAATTAAGAAGAAAGGAAGGCCCATTCCTGATCTTCAGATAAACTACAGTTCGACAAGTAAAACCCGAACGTACAATAGAAAATTCAACAAGAATATCTATGAAAAATACGATTGGATGTGCGGATGTTCAGTAACAAATAAACTGTTTTGTTTTATGTGCTTAATTTTTAAGAAAGAGGTTAGTGCGTGAAATAAACAAGGGGTGAATGATTTAAAACACATTGCACAGAGGGCAAAGAAACACAAATCTTCCGTTTCTCACATGAATGCGTGCATGGATTTTAGTGTTTTAGGCAAAGTGGACATCCGTGAACAACTAGAGGGTGCTTATTTGCTACATAAAATTAAGTACAACGAAGACGTGGAAAAAAATCGTCATATTTTGCGCCGGTTAATTATGTGTATTAAATTTTGCGGCGCCTTTGAACTGGCGTTGCGAGGCCACGATGAGACATTAAGGTCAGAAAATCTAGGAATTTATTTAGGGTTAATCAACTTTGCTGCCGAATTAGACGCTGTGCTTGCAATACATATGAAAGGTTCACAAGTGTTTAAAGGCGTCTCAAAAACTATTCAGAACGAATTGCTAGATGCAATGTTGCAAATTTACAAGCAGGAAATATTAAAAGAAATTAAATCTGCAAATTTCATTGCTTTGGAGGCCGATGAAACTACAGACACTTCTAATCATCAGCAGATGGTTGTTATTATTCGATACGTATTTAATGGACAAATTTTTGAACGCTTTTGGTCTTTGGTATAAGCATGCATTTCCACAAAAATATTTTGATGAAACTGTGAAATCTTATCCTATGTTGGACAGTGTAACATTGAAAAGTGAACTTTCAGCAATTTATGAGGGCGATGACATGTGTGACGTAGGTGGTATTTTGCCACTTTTAGTGTTCATAGCAGACAACAACCTAAAAAAGGTTTTGACGGAAACATACAAACTGTTGGATATTATTTGTACAACGCCCATATCGACAGCAGAATGTGAACGATGTTTTTCCACCCTCAAACGCATTAAAACTTTTCTGAGAAACACAATGTCAGAAGATCGACTGAACGCATTGGCGATCCTATCAATAGAAAAGAAGTTCGTCCAGTCTATCCCGGATTTTGACAACAAAGTCATAGACGTCTTTTCCAGCATGAAAAATAGGAGAATGGATTTTATGTACAAAAAATAGGTAAGTTTTCTCTTTCTTAACTCACGAGCCGCCACTGCTGGAACTGTAAGATCAGGTGGAAACAAAGGTTAACTAATCAACCGATCCTCATAAAATTTCTGTAAACATTGTATACCACGATTAGCAGTATGTTCTGTGGCATTGTCCTGCTGGAAGTATCCATTTCTAATTTCATCATCATAAAGTTAATTGAAAAGGGGGGGTTCAGATAGTTTGAAGATAATAATCGGCAGTTATATTTTCTGCAAAAAACTATTCTATAAACTATTCGTTTTTTTGAAACCGACCCATAAACCGATCTTTTGTGCATGTAACGGTGTTTCCTCAAACATATGCGGATTATCTGTTGTTATATTTGGGCTGTGAAGATACCCATTGAGGTGAAATCAGGCTTTATCGCTGAACCAAGTAATATCCAATATGCCATTATTATTTATGTTGGTTAAGAAGAAGTGACAAGAATTTGTTCTAGGTTGGAAATCACACGATAGAAGTTGATACCATTTTCATTTTGTATGGAGGCATGCTTAAATCTTTTTTTAATGTTCGACAAGTACTGTATGAAAAATCAATTTCTTGACTTAGTTTTCTTATCGGCTTAGAAGGAGTTGCTTCCGTGAGATCTCTAACATTATCAATAACTGCAGTTCTTCCTGATCCCTTTTTCCTTTCACTGTTTCCATTTTCTCTTTTCACATTATCCACAATAATCTTGGCAGTTTGATAGATATTGTTATAAGTGAAGTTCGCCGCCTCATTGGGATAATGCTGATGGAATTCTGTGAAATAGGTTTGAAATGAACATTGCCATTCATCATTTTAATTCTTTGGACCGTTATGAAAACAAGATTCTAATATGAAAATGTTATGTTGCACTGTTAACATCTTTAAATGCACAGTATTGTAATGACTTCTGCTATATTCAATGAATTAAGCAAATAATCTAATAAAATTTGAAATGTAAACTGGCAATTATTAATGTATGACAGTTAAAAATTTTTATAATAGTTTTGTTCCAACATCTCGAGAAACCATTCTTCGCATGCTCACGCGAATGCGTAATAGATAAAATGCGTTCCGTTTTATATTCGCGCATGTGCGTGACCATGCGATGAATAGTTTCTTGAGGTGTTGGAACAAACCTAATGTTTATGTCTTTATAATTACAGATTAATCTAAGACAAGACTCTAAAATTCCAAGTGTGTCTTTGACTTGGGTTTTTATTGCTCTCACGGTACTACAAATCTTTGCTTGGTTGTCTTAAAGATTTTGGTAATATGCCTTACATTGGGGATATTATGTATTTATTTGAATATTGCTTTATTACCTTTAGTAAAGAAACACGTTGTGCAATAATTTTCGGATTTTTCTTGAACGTTGTCAACGTAAAATCGACGAAAAGTAACTATTTTGGATTTTGCTTTGTACAGTATTTACAATTCTGCTTAACAATATGCACCAAAGACTAACGTTTCATAATAATTTTGATTGAGGCTCTGAGACTGATGTTTCCAATAATTTTATAATTTAATACTAAAAATACATATTCCTGTCTTGTAGTTAAGAAGGAGCAATAGATTCAAATGCGTTTTGCTAGACCTGATATTACTTTATTGCCCAGTTCTTCTATTACCAATAGCAAATCACAAGAGGTATTTTGTAAAATTTAATTTTTTAATGCACAGTTTTAATATGTATACTGTAGGCTTTATTACAGTTTAAAACTAAATACATTATGTTCACAAAATAAAAATGTCGATTCGCAAAAGTAATGCGGCGGCCATGATCGCCTTTCTGCACCTTCTGGGCACACTCTTCAAGCGTTAGGTTGGCACTGCCTGCGACACCGCTGGCGCGCAAAAATTTAAATTCAAATATAAATCCTACAATACCAAAATTCTTAGACTGTACCATTATTTCTTGTAATTGACATGTTAGTATTGTTTTTCTATTTAGAAACCTATATGTTATTAAATCGTAAGTAGCCCCCATATCATCACTGACACCTTCTCTAATTTCGAACAACTATGGCTGTGGGAACTATCTTTTATTATTTAGTTTTGCAAAATTTTAACAGTCAAAATTGAAAGTGTCTATATTAATATGGATAATGTTGTAGATGATGTTCCATCTATGCCCCAAATTGTTTCAGTAGCTACACTGCATCTTGGAATTACAACACGTGTATTAGCAAAGAAGTTAGCTTTTGAAAGAGAGAAATTGAAAGATTTGGAAAAACGTGCGAAAGAAACTGTAAATACCACTTACGAATGAGAGAGATCCGAACAAATTGTCAATTCTCTTTCCAGGTAAACTTTTAATTATTTACAGGGAACTTCTGGAAATGATATTCCGAAAAGTAAGAAACGATCATCCAGGTTTCTTGAAGGTGCCTCAATACCAAATTCTGTCATAAAAGCTGAATTAAATACACCAGAATCGCCGACAAGAAATAGAGCATCCATTAAAAAAGAACGGGATGAATTTGTGGAGAAGGTTAATGATATCATATTTAAACATGTGATAATCTATAATCATTTAGGTGGCTTTTAGTTAACAAATCGTTTACAACCACACAAGAAAATGTATCATTCTATATACGACGAAGATGTTGACAGAGAAGCCTTAAATAAAATTAAAAAGGAGCTACAGAGAAGAAGTTTAGTGAGTTTGTTAATAATGTTTATAACTATCAGTTTGTATAAAATTATAATTTAGTTGCCTCTTAATCGAGATGAAGCTGATAAAAAGAGTCTTTCAATTGCAACTACTACTACTGCTAACAGCAAATCTACT